>FIZR01013089.1:0-10165 GCA_900060175.1 Ferrisia virgata
TATAAATTCAAAATTGAAAAAAAAAAAAAAAAAAAAAATACGAATACACATAGCGTGACTTATGTATTTGTAACCTCAAGATTTTTCGTGCAAAAATAAAACTTCTTAAAAGTGAAAAAATAACTGGTGGTTTTTAAAAAATCCAGCCATTTTGCTCATTACAAAATAAAGCTCCGGTTATAACCTGTTTAGTGATTTTTGAACAATATCCAGTCATTTAACCACACACTCCTTGCCTCTCATCATATGGGGCAAAATAGGCATAGATTTCAGAGATATAGGTACCTAAATTTGTACCAAAATAAAAATATCTAAATATATTTCGAATACAAATATTATACAATGCTCTGTACAGTGTACACTTCTAAATCGGCACCGAACGCCTGAAAATAAATACACAAAAAGGAACGTTTGACAAACATAAAAGACATCAATTTCCATCTATTTTATAGACGATTATGGTAGATGCCTACCTACGCGGGAATCAAACAGGAATGGAAGGAGGAAAAAAAGAACCTTCGGCAGTAAACTTAATCTTCATAAAAAATCCATTTTCCAATATATCATTTAACTTTTGATGGGATATGCAACGTTATAAAAGTAAAGAGAAAAACAGGCGGCGAACACGGTACGGAAAAATATTCCTCATTTCTCATTTATTCCCTAGGTACTTCAGCGCACACACACACCACACAATGTGTTAGTGTGTGTGTGTGTGGAACTGTTATGGACATAAAGTTAAAATGAAGTTATACTTTTTGAAGAAGGGTGCAGAATCCTATACATTTCGCTACTTTTTCCTATATCTTCTGATCATATCCTCGTACCCTCTTCTCGTCTACCTATTAGTTATACGCAATTATGCTGGTGCCGAGTTGCCATACAGCTTTATCCTTGGTTGGCTTTTTCTTTATAATTATAAAACTCGAGAATTAATCTCTTCCAAGGCGACCTTTTTTATTTTTCACGTGTATTTTCCGCATCATCGACAGACACGTGTGTTATACGGTAGGTATTACGTACGTAGTAGGCCTCTAGGCCTATACCTATTACCTACCTATATCTATATGTATAGTTCAATATTCGAAACTGTTGTAAGATAATACACAACGTACCAGCATCGTTCGCCGTCCCCATATGCACTTTTAGTAATAGATAAATACGAACAGGTCAAACTTTACAGATTAACCCCTATTTTTCGAGGGTAAAAAACGATTATAACAGTTGTTTAGAATAGAGAGAGAGAGAGAGAAAAAAGAGAAAAAAAACAACTCGACTGGGGAACCACGGTCGTCGTGCGTTGGTTGAATAATACACCAACGAATTTCGAATCAAACTGTAAAAATACTACATATTTCTGAACCCTAAAAACTCGCAAATATTTAGCTCCATCGTGATATTTACCATGTTTGCTGACGACTGTTGTAGCCAAGCCAGCTACCTAGCTTACTTATACCAAAAATGTATACTTAAACTGATGAAATTTACAAAACGAATTTAGTTTATAAATTCAACGAGCAAAGAGCATCTATATAGCCTTAGGTTAAAAATACTGTGAATAGAAAACGTTATCGATGTATAAATCGATTTACTATATTGTTTTTTTTTCTTCTTCTTCATCTTTCTGAGTAAAATCAACTTATAACTTTTAACCATTGAAGGGAGTTTTGGAATTGAAAACGGATATCTAAACATAATATTCCAATGGTTTCTTTTCAAAAATGTTGACTTTTGGGAAATTGGTTATTTTCAAATTGAGTGAAAATCAAGAAAATACGAGTATCATGGTTGGCCATTTTGCTAAAGCATGAATTTCAAATCTTGGTGCAGTAGACACAAATTTAGGTAATTTTACTTTTCGGGGAAAAATTGTACATTATGGATCCGTAATACTGAAAATGATTGATAAGTTCACAATTTTTTTTTTTTTTTTTGGATAACTCAGACATTTCAACGTAAAGTCCATAAATCAGACATACTCATTTTTCATTATGAGTTTTATCAAAACTTTCCCACCCATAACACACATCCATGTTAACATTTCAGCATAAAGTTCAAAAATCAATAATATCACACTGAAAATGTAACCCTTTCACAGAATGACCCCCCTACCCCCACGTCTAAGACACATTCATGTGAACTCAAACGTTTTAACATAAAGTACAAAAATAAAAATAAAAATAAAATTAAAAAAATATTGTACAACTATGTCAATATTTCAATATAAAGTGCAAGAGTCACTCATAACAATCCTTTAATTTTTTATAATATTTCTATTTTTTCCATTCGTTAATTTTTAATATTTATATTCTTTTATTTTTCGATTTTTTTCACATTATTCAACTTGGACATTTTAACATGACGTGCAAAGACATATATCCATGTCAACATTTCAACATTAAGTACATCCAAAAATCATTCTTATTTAATCATTTTTTATCGTGAGTTTTAACATTTCAACACAAGTAAAATGCAAAAATCTTTTATAATCACCTTTCACCGCGAGTTTTTGACCAAAAATCAAATACTCAACTTAGACATTTCAACATTAAGTCCAAAAATAAACCACATTCATCTTTCATTTTGAGTTTCATCGAACCTTCCCATCCTTGAGACATATCCATGTTAACATTTCAACATCAAGTCCAAAAATCAATAATATCACACCACGACCCCCCCCCCCTCAGCCTCAGACACATCCATGTAAACTCAGACCTTTTAACATAAAGTACAAAAATCAAAAAAAAAAAAGTTGTACACCCGACATTTTAACATAAAGTGCAAAAGTCACTCTTAACAATCTTTGTTTTTTTTTTAATTTTTTAATTTTTTAATTTTTTAATTTTTCTACTTTTGTTTCACATTTATCCAATTTGGACATTTTAACATAAAGAGTAAAGACATCTTCATGTCGAAATTTCAACATAAAGTACAAAATCATTCTTACTTAATCATATTTTATTGCGAGTTTTAACATTTTAACTAAAGTAAAACGCAAAAATCTTTCATAATCATCTTTCACCGCGATTTTCTGATCAAAAACTTCAAATTCAAATCAAATACTTGACTCAGACATTTTGACATAAAGTCCAAAAATCAGCCATACTCATCTTTCATTGTGAGTTTTATCAAACTTTCCCATCCCTGAGACATATCCATGTTAACATTTCAACATTAAGTCAAAAAATCAAAAATGTAACCCTACAAACGTAACGTTTTCACGGAATGACCCCCCCCCCTCCAGCCTTCAGACATTTCCATGTCAAAAACGTGAAAAAAGAGGTAAACCAGGTCTAAACGGCCGACGAAGGTTATTTTGGCTCATTGCATTATTTGACTAATTTGGGTAAAAATTAAACAAAAGTTAAACGTAGGAAAAAAGTTTAAAATTTTGTAAAAATTAGCCAAAACGTGTAAGAAAAGCAAGAAAGCGATCACAAATTATGAAAATAATCGTCGATAATAGTCCAAAAATGTACAAAATTTTGAACAAAAATCGTTAAAAAGTGCAGTAAATTGATGGAAAATTACGAAAAAATGTTGTAATGTGAGTGAAAATTGATTAAAATTATGCCCCCCCAAAAAAGGACAAAAATGGTAGGAAATTTGACTTCGTCGCCCCTCCCATGCTCCCAGATGGGTGGGAATGAAAATTATACCGATTGTTGGTGCTTTGTTTGTGCAAGAAGACTTTTCGTTTGTGCTCCCCCCCATCATACCGTAGTAAAAAATTGTCCCAGGCTGGGCTGGGGTGATACAGCTTTGCCTATATGATGGAGGGGGCAAAGGGAAGGAAATCGTGTCAATCGTTTGTGCTTCGTTTATGCGCGTTTGTGCACACAAATTTTTCGTTCATGATCCTCTTTTGCCCCCACTGAAAACGGGTGGGGCTGGGAAAACGCAGCACCGCCCATATGAGCTAGAGAGATAAAATTGGTGTCAATCGTTTGTGCTCTCCCCCTCCGCAAGTTGATAATGGGAGAGGCTGGGTACACGCTATGACTTGGGGCCAAATGATAAGTGGTGGGAAAACGGAAGCACAAACGATTGATACCATTTTCACCTACAACCCTCACTTTGGGTCGAGGGCTGACGTGACCAAGCCGAAAAAAATCTAGGAAATTATCGAAAACTTTGTAAAAGTTTGATAAAAATGGGAAAAAGTGCAAAGAAATGATCCAAAAATCATGAGAAAATGTTGAAAAAATTGATGAAAATTTGACAAAAACGCGTAAAAAGTGCAAAAAATTTATCACAAATTATAAAAAAATGTTGGAAAATACGTGAAAATTATCGAAAATTTTGTAAAAATTTGATAAAAATGGGAAAAAGTGCAAAGAAATTTATCAAAAATCATGAGAAAATGTTGAAAAAATTGATGAAAATTTGACAAAAACGCGTAAAAAGTGCAAAAAATTTATCACAAATTATAAAAAAATGTTGGACAAAAACGCGTAAAAAGTGCAAAAAATTTATCACAAATTATAAAAAAATGTTGAAAAATACGTGAAAATTATCGAAAATTTTGTAAAAATTTGTTAAAAATGGGAAAAAGTGCAAAGAAGTATACCAAAAATCATGAGAAAATGTTGAAAAAATTGATGAAAATTTGACAAAAATGCGTAAAAAGTGCAAAAAATTTATCAAAAATTATAAAAAAATGTTGGAAAATACGTGAAAATTATCGAAAATTTTGTAAAAATTTGATAAAAATGGGAAAAAGTGCAAAGAAATTTGCAATGTTGAAAAACTGATGAAAATTTGGCAAAAATATGTAAAAAAGTGCAACAAATTTATCACAAATTATAAAAAAATGTTGGAAAATACGAGAAAATTTTGCAAAAATTTGACAGAAACGGGTAAAACTTACAGAAAATTGATCAAAAATCAAGAAAAAAATCTCGATTTCCCATGATTTGAGTCCCCTGAATACCATTACAAAGTCAGATTCACAATTTGACCTTAACTAATACCTTGTTTTGGTACAGTACAGAGCTACCACCAAATTTTTACACTTGTAGCAATATCTAAAGTAAGGTATCGGACTTCATTATCGTATTCAGAGGGTTCAATTTATGCGAAAACGACACCAACATCAATAACGTAGGTATTGACCCAAATTTGGGGAACGGGGTGCACCTAGGTCCTGAAACGGGGCCGTGAAAGTTCGGTGCAACTTTCCTACGATTTTATATCGACACAAATAGTAAGTATACAAAATTTACAAAACCTTCGTTATAAATTGTTGTTTGGTATTCGCTGTGCTTGAAATTGACTGTTTTGAAAAAAATTGAAATTTTTTCTTACGATGAAAGTTAGCCAAAAAATTAGGATGGGTGTACTCTTCGACTAATTCGAACACGGTGAATACGAATCGGAGGTTTATTTTTCGTTCGAATCACTCGTTCGCAATTGGACCCTTTAACCCTCCATGAGCCGATGTCCATAATTCTGCAATTATGTTTCTCAGCGTAATTTTTCATGACGTAATCTGATATAAAATTTTATACTGAACAACTTTACATCTATTAATTTTTACCGTATTAGCCATTAATTCTGAGAAAACACAATTTTAAGCGTTTTTTAAGTCTTTAAAAATGGCCTAAATCTTCGAAAATTTTCAAAAAATTATACGTTTATGTGCCCCCTCCCCCTCCCCTTCCCCAATGGTCGGGAAATTTTGGAGAAATTCATGTCACGTGGGAAATTTTTTTTGTAAATACCCAATGATATTTGGTAAACATTTTGAAAATCTGAGATCAAGGACATTTCGTTTATTCATATCAGGGAATACTCTTTTTATGGTACATCGCTGTGCTATTCAGAGCTTCAATAATGGAAAATTCTGCTCACAAAGCGCGTTATTCCTGATTATCCGAATATAATGCTCACCACACCACACATACCACTAATTACATAATCGTTCCATTTCACACATCGATAGTTTCAAGCACCTACCACGCAGATAGAGGTACCCCATAATATACCTATTATCCTAAACGCAAAAATATGGCCGGGATTTGGAAAGCCGGACCTGGCCACGCCGCCGGCTGCCGCCGTCCGCCGCAAAAGCGCAAATTAAAAACAGTTGGTGGCTAAATGAGTTATACTGCGACAGACGCGCACCCTAAATAATATCCAAAAAGCGTACAGGCCTGTGAAAGTTGACAAAATATACAGCAGGCCCTATTATTACTACACATAAAGCACACAGTGTTACATTTTTAAAAGTAGAATTACACCGAAAGCATTTTTCTAATAATTTATGTTTATTCAAGAGGCGTACGTATGTAGTATGTACAATAGTACAGCGTCTATAGAGCTTCTGAGTACCGGAGGATCGGAGTAGAGTGTGAGAATACGTCGTATTGGACAATATAAACTTGTACACCGTGGTACGTAATTATTCGACTGTTGCCATTTTCGCTCAAAAGTATAAGCGCACAGAGTAACTTTTTCGAAAGAGGGATTTTTTTTTATTCCGAGTTTTATTTAAGGCGACGCGACACAACGACGTATACGTAAAAGTTGCGGCGAAAAGAGTAACATCGAAACAATATAAATTAAACGAAAGTCGAAAAAGATCTGATCTAAACGTTTTACGTACTAAAGTGGTAAATCTGGAATAAAAAAACGAAAAAAAGTTTTTTACTCGCAAGCCTACGAGTATATTTGAACTACGTACAATGCACCGGGTGTTCAGCATTAACCTCGCCATCCTTACACCAGTGAAAGGTGAACTCGTGAGACTTACACGTACAATGGTTAGCATACCCAAAACATCAAAGGGGCTGAGATATTCTATTTTCGTAATTTCATTTTCACCCAAACTTCGCGTTCACTTTGAAAATTCATAGAAAAAAATTAATAATAAAAAAATTCGCTTATTGCTCTAAAGCGTAGTGCGGAGTGGTTTGTAAAATATGACAAAATAAAAAATACTAAAAAACATGACCAAAGATTTGCAATTTTTTAGCCTAATTTTCTTGTCAAATTGTCAATGAAAATCAGGCTATTACAGTCTGTCGATCTACGGCAGACTGAAGAGGACGGGGGATACGAACAAAATCAGTTTTGGGATCCTAGAACACCAGCAAGATCATTTTTGGCCATGTCAGATATTTACTTTTATTTTTTCTCGGACACTAAAATAATTTACTCTGCTTGATACTGATCAAAATTGTTCTAATACGGCGAATCGACTAAGTTTGAGAGCGAATTAAATATATGTGAGTGAGGATAACCTTAGCTCAATATTCAGTTGTGCCCCAATTTGGGTGAGGGGGTGCTGAGGGTCCTAAAACGCAAAAATTCTTCTTTTTTGATCTTATCAATGGAAAATCAAAAGTTGTAAGGCATATCCAAAAATCAACCTCGTGGGTGAATTAGGAAGAGAGATATTAAGGGTTTCCCTCCTTTTTGACCTTGAAAGAGAGCTGCCCTCCCCCTTCCTATATTCCCACCAAATTGAGCTATGAAATTGAAATTTGGTATGTACATTAAGTAGGTTCGTTAAATGTACCTTTTGGAATTCCCAACTTTTCAGCTCCATTTCACCCCCTCACAGCTTCAAATATGTGGTTTTTTGGTAGATTTTTCTCATTTTTTGAGTCTATTCCTCGCATAACATCCCTTCAAATTGAGCTAGGAAATTGATATTAGGTATGTACATTCGGTAGGGATTTTAGATGTGCCTTTTAGGGGGTCTCAACAGTTTGGCCCCGTTGTACCCCCTCACAGCCCCAAAAATATGGTTTTTTGGTAGTTTTTTCTTATTTTTTGAATTAGTTCCTCGCATAACTCCCCTCCAAATTGAGCTAGCAACTTGAAATTGGGTTTGCGAAAAGATCCTAGATATTCCTTGGGGAGGGGATGTCTCAACTTTTCAGTCTCATTGCACTTCCACACAGCGCTAAAAGTGTAGATTTTTTGTTCGATTTTTCCAATTTTTAGAATTTGTTCCTCGCATAGCTCCCCTCTAAATTGGACTAGGAAGTTGAAATTTGGAATGTACATTTAATAAGGTTTTCTGGATGTGCCTTTTGAGGGTTTCGAGATTTTAACCACATTGAGCCCTTCTTACCCTTGATACTGATTAGGAAACGCGATGACTTTTAGCCCGATTTTCTCATTCATATTGTTAATGAAAACCAGGCAGGCTATAGGGGCATGGTAAAAAATGGCGGAGAAAATCCGCGCAGAAAATTTAAGATTGTTCAGATTCATTGAGAAACAAAAAGGAAAAACTGAACGAAGGAGAAAAGTGAGTAGATGGTTAAAAATAGCTTGAAATAAGGAATATTTTAGCCACTCAATGTTCTTTGCTAGCTATTTTAGTGATTGAAGCACAACGTTTCGAATTTTAGAATTGAATTATTTCAAAAACCAAAATAGCTAAGCAAGGAACATTCATTAACTAAAATATTCCTCTTTTTAAGTTATTTTAAACCATCTATTCACTTTTTCCTCGCGAACAGTTTTTCCTTTTTATTTCTCAATAAATCTGAACAATCTTACATTTTCTGTGCCAATTTTCTCCATTTATAAGATGATTATTGTACGAAATTTCAAGATAATTATACCTTTCGAAAGATAATTTTATGTTCTACATATTACTTTGAAAAAAAATTAATAGAATGTTTCTATGTTCTTTACAAAAAAGAAAAACTATTTTTTCATTGTAACTTCATATAAAATGATAAGAAATTTCTACCAAAATGATAACAGCAGATTATAAACAAACGGTGGCCATTTTTTGTCATTTCCCTATCCTAGTCTATCCATCAACGGTGGACGAGGAAGGGGGTATCAACAAAATCCGTTTTGAGGTCCTAAAAGACCATTAAGATGATTTTTAGCCATGTCAGATATTCATTTTTAATCATATATTTTTTTGTCCGAAAATTAAAATCATTTACTCCGCTTGATACTGACCAAAATCACTCCAATTCGGTTAATCGGCTCAGTTTGGCGCCAGATTAGATATATGAGTGGGGATGAACTTAGGTCAAAATTCAATTATGCCCCACTTTGGGTGAGGGGGTGCTGGGGGTAAAAAAAGCAAAAATTACTCATTTTTGAGTCAATAGATAGGGAATTCAAAGTTATTTAACATATCCAAAAATCAACGTACCAAATCAATTAGGAGGGGAGATATGGGGGTTTCCTTCTTTTAAACTTGACAAAGGGCTATTCTTCCCCTATATTCCCACCAAATTGAGCTAAGAAGTTGAAATTTGGTATGTGCATTTAGTTAGGGCCCTAGATGTGGCCTTTTCAGGTTCCCACTTTTTAGCTCAATTGCACCCCCTCACAGCCTCAAAAAAGTGCTTTTTTGATAGGTTATCCTCATTTTTTGGGTTTGTTCCTCACATAACTCCCCTACAAATTAGACTGGGAAGTTGAAATTTGGTATGTCGCATCTGTAGGGACCGTTGATGCGCCTTTTGAAGGTGTCGACTTTTTAGCCCCAAAAGCACCTCTTTGCAATGCTTTACGGGAGAGCATTTTCAACACAAAGGGTGAGGCCGATAACTCTGCGAGTTGCATTGATACGGAGAAAATAAAAAAAATTGCAGGCATTTTTGGGCAAAAATAGAAAAAAAAATTCCAATTTCAAAGGTGAATGTGAAAAAATGAAATCGGTTGCGCCACAACACCAGTCGTATAAGTGAGGGACTAAGGTAAAAAATGATGAATTGCGATGAAGTGGTTTACAAACTGTGACGATATGCGTATAAAAAAATGTAGCTGAAAATTTTTATTTTTTCAGTTTTTTGTAAATAATTTTTGAGAAAGTCGTTTTGAGCTCCTCGCTAAAAGTCTTTGAAATATCAATTTGGGGGGAGTTTTGTGGAAGGGGGTTGGGGGGAGAAAAAAATCCATCCATATTTTCGAATTCAGCGCGAAATTTTAACCCATTTCAATAGGTCGCAAGGCTAATTTTGGAATAAAAAATGTCAAGTTGAAATTTGAGTAATAACAAGAATTACGCAGCTTCAAAATTTAATTACCACATATTGTGCAGGTGAAACTCGATCAATTTTGCGGTTTTGGATGTATAATCATTGGGCGCAACACATTATGATGAAACAAAATGTTCCCCAATCATATTTGAGGAGCTAGAGCCATAAAAATACAAAAATTCGCTAAAAATGCTCAAAAA
>FIZR01013095.1:0-39900 GCA_900060175.1 Ferrisia virgata
TTTTTTTTTTTTTTTTTTTTTTTTTTTTTTTTTTTTTTTTTTTTTTTGTTTTTTTGCCGACGCACGTAGGTAACGTATCTAGCTTTAAAAAATAATGATATTAAAACGGATGAAAAACAGAAAAGGAAAAATGCTGGAAATCATTGGCATACAAATTACATTAGTTTGACTTTCAAGCATGAAGATAAGGATACGTATTTTTAAACTGTCATTGCGATCGGTTTGATAATTGTGTCTGCTGGGTAAATGTCGAAAGTTTTCTCTTTTTAACGTCATTCATTGTTCGAATTGAATGGCTGGCTGCTGTTGAGAAGGTTTTTCTCGTGAATTTTGAAGTAGGTTGTTTGGTGTTTTCGAGTCTGACTTCATCCCGACGAAATTGGTAGGTTTATTGTTCTCTTCTTTGACAACTTTTTAGGTTCTTGTACATTGTACACTGTACAGGGCTCTTGATGACAATTCTATACACATTTTAAGCGCAGACAGATTTTAGGAACGATATCAGCGAGGGGTAAGCGAAACGAGAAGTCCTCTCAAATGTTGTATTAGTAATCCCTCGTCCCCGCTGCCTGTCTTACGAATTTTTAGAATAATATTTTTTATCAAGCTGCGAACAGTGTTGTTGAAGTGAATTATGGGCAGTTTTGAAAATAAATTTTGCAAAATTAGGCAAATTTATAGTTTTAAAGTTACGCTTAATTTTCTTCACAGATATTATTTTCATTGAGAAACCAGCAAAGAGCTTGTTTTTTTTTCCTCTACAGGTTAAACTATATTAGTACTTGCTCAACTTTAACAGCGGTTTCTAGTGAGTGAAATTAAAAGCTTTAAATATCTTCAAAAACTACCTAGACCTACTTGGGCGGAGCGACTTTTGAAAAATTTGGAAAATTGACAACAGGTAGCACTTAATAGTTATCAAATGATCTCAGATTAACGTGGTGAAAATTTCATCTCTCGAAGGTCAACTTTACCCTTTCCAACGAAAGCTCAAAGTTAAAAAAATACCAAAAATTGTAAAAAAAAATGGTCAACAAATTTTATGTAAAATGGGTTTTATAATATTTTTACTTGAAATAATTAACAATGAAAATTTTTCATCTTCATCCTCTTTTTAATGGAAACCGAAACAACGTTATTTTTCACACTTTTTGAAATATTTCAAAAAATAGTTCGAGAAAAATTCGACTTTGATAGTTTCAATTGAAAAAGATGAACATAGTTTACATCTGTTTCAGTTCTAACTTTATCAAAATCGAATTTTTCTCGAATTATTTTCAAGTATTTCAAAAAAAATGGAAAACAACGTTTTTTTGGTCTAAAAATTTCTTTACCAAAAACGACTATTTTATCAATGAAAAAAATGGTGAAAAATATTTTCGAGTACTCGTTTCACTATTTTTAAAATTCATTAAGAGTTACCCAAAAATTGGGTAAAAATTGACCGAAATTTGTAAAAAAAAATGTAAAAAATTTGTCAAAAATCGCGGAAAACTTTAAAAAAATTAACGAAAATTAACGAAAATTATAAATAAAATATAGAAAAATATATAAAAATTGACCTAAAATGTGAAAAACAAATTTTTTAATCCTCGAAAACTGGGTAAAAATTGACAAAAATGCTGAAAAATTTGCAAAAATTCATTTATAATATGAAAAAAAAAAAAAAATACGTTAAAACTCATCGAAAATTAGATAAAAATTTGACAAAAAAACGATACAATGCGTTGAAAATTGATCAAAAATCACAAAAAAATCGTCAAGAATCATCAAAAATTGGGTGAAAGGTTGACAGAAGGCCGTGAAAAAATTCAGGAAATTGATCAAAAATCGATAAATAGTGTAGAAAAATGAGTGAAATAAACGAAAAAGTGTTTGAAAATTCGACAAAATTGGCTTAAAAATTCAAAAAAGTAGTAGAAATGAAAACTGACCAAAATAATGAAATAAAATGTTACAAATTATCGAAAGTTGCGTAAAAATTGACAAAAATTTTGGAAAAATGCAGAAAATTGATCAAAAATCACGAAAAAAATTGTTAAAAATCATCAAATTTTGGATAAAAAATTGCCATATTTCACAATTTTTGATCAATATTCTGCATTTTTTACGTATTTCTGTCAATTTTTCACTTAACTTTTGATGATTTCAACGATCTTTTTCATCAGCTCTGAGCCCCCAAAGGTGGTCTTCTAAATCAATAGTACGATTTAAAAAAAAAAAAAAAAAACAACAACAAAAAAACCTTAAACCCTTCCTTCGAAACAACAATCCTACACACCAGATGATCGCTGATCAGTACCGATTCAAGATATGTTCGAGTAAGTAAGTATAAATATTCAACGATTAAAAACATGCGGAAGTTGAAAATTAAAATTTCGTCAAATTTCCGAATTTTTATCGCTTATGAATCATCTTGTGGAGAAAGGAAAAGGTGAACTGGTTTAATGGTACTAAATCAACGATTACGATATTAGTTTTCGATACCACTTGGTATAGAAATTTCTTTTCTTTTTTTTTGTTTGATCGGTTAAAATAAAATCGATTTACATTGACCCTGCATCAATGGCCTTGTAGTTGGTAAATTTTTTACGCGACAAAAATTGGCGAAAATTTATAAAATGTAAACAGACGAAGGGGAAAAAAATTACCATCTTCCTGTATATAATATGTACGAGTAAATGTGAAAGAAAATGTGTAAAAATTCGAATGTTCTTGAGAATGCAATCGCTGACCAAGTCACCGCAAAGCTACGTGTACTTATACCTAACTACTTATGCATTTAGATTAAATATCGTATAGGTAGGTAGGCAGATAGGTAGGTAGATGTATTTTGTTCGATTCGTAACGCTACTGTAATTGATAAACAATGAAAAGAGTCGACAGACTATGAAAATTACCAGACAATTTATTAGTTTCGGTGGCTAGGTAAAGGTAAACGGCGCGTCACCATCCCTAATGTGATAATGAATAAATGTGATAACCGGCGTCGTTGATTATCCGTAAAGACTGTGGGGGGAATAACGTTATGAAATTCTTCGAAATGGGATATGACCGGCGTGTAAATAGCGAGTAAATCTAGCTGGTGTTTCCGCGTGATCCGAAACCGATGATTGTCAAGGTTTTACCCATGATATCTGGTATCCCGTATCCCGCCAGCGACGTCGATCGGCGACGGCACAGCAAAACTTGGGTAGGATAAGTTGTAAGGCTAATTGTGACTCATCTGCATGGATATGTCTTTTATCGATTGAGAAGTTTCATCAGTTGGTTAGTTAGATCCACGGTGGTATAGTTTCGGTTCGTGAGATCGTATCCTAGACGTGTGTTTATTTACCGCCGTGTGTGTGTGTTTTTTTTACACTTGTCTTCGGTCTCGTCTCGCGACTCTTGTTGTTATCGCCTGGCTAAAAGCTAGCGATTAATTAGCAATACATTCTATCAGTTTTATTGTGATTTCTATCGATTTTTTTTCTCATCTCACCGGATAGTTCGATTTAGAGATTTTTTTTGCAATTTAAAAACGGTGGATTTGTGCAGCAGACTCGGATATATCTATCTACGATTTTAACGGTGGGTAAAATACCGTGTATTCAATTTTATTTACCTTATTAATATAATGTACGATAATTACGAGTGCTTATAAAAATATACGAATAATATTTCAAAATAAAGCCATCGTGTAAGAATGAATCTATTTTTCATTTTAACACGTCCACGTGGTGTACCGAGTAAATTTTACGAAGACTCGAGTCAAAATTTTTCGCAATTTCTCTATTTGAAAGATACGTACATTTACGTAGGTATCCAGTTAAACGTTAATTTGTAAAAAAAAAGTTTTTAATTTAAAAAATTGATTTCAGCGGCACCGTTTAAAAAGAATTTTTAATTTTGTACACTTAATTGTAATTCATCTTTTTGAAAAGTTTTTTTTTTTTTCTTTCAATTAGGTAGGTAGGTAGTTCTTATTTTGACTAAATTAAAAAATTAAAAATTTCGTTTAATTTAAAAAAAAATTACTTAAATTGCAAATTTAGCAAAGAAAAAGTGATAAAAAATTGAAAAAAATTTTTCGATGAGAATTGCTGTAATTGCTATAAGTAAGGAGTTTGTAATTAAGAATTTCTTATTAATATTTCAATTTGAAATAATATCTCGCTCGTTTTCTATTGGTTAATCGAGTAAAAAGGAAAGCCGAAGATTATTCTTCTATTTAAGAAAATTAATCTCGAACGATTTAGATTATAATTTAGTTTAGTTTTTTCGGTAAACTTGAATTTATAGCCAGCTATTGTTACGGATTTAAAGGTTCATTATAGCTTTATATCGAATAACCCGCTTAATTAATAACGTATAGTTAATGAATTCCGCCTTCGGCTTCGCTGACATGAAAACAAAAAAACAAACTGCGAAAATATCTCGAGTATCATTTTATTGTGATTTTCAAAGCGAAAAAAAAAATTGCTTTTATAACATTCTCTCATTTTATAGCATTTGTTGTTTTTGAAGCCTTATTCGGAAATCTGATGCGAGTGAAATTTCTATAGGAAAAAAGCGATTAATTTATTTCCGCGTGAAACTGTCACGTTGATACAGTTTCTTCTCATTTTGTGGTTTTGATAATTACGAGATTTGGTTCTTTTTATATTTTTTTAATTTGAACAAATTCTTTGATTATTTTTCAAACTAAAAAAATTCTAGTAATACTATCTATATCGAGTAATAAGTACCTCTCTATCTACGTGCTTGATAAACGAGGAAGTGATTATTCATTGTAAACTTCTAATTTCGACATAATGAGACAGTTTCATTGATCGAAATTAGGAAACTTTATTTGACGTTGGGAGTCGGCGGTGAAATCTTGATTGCGTGAAGATGAAAATTATTATCACGCTTGTTGTTCGTGTGGTTAATTACGAGGCTTACAAAATGTAAGATAAGTAAAATGCAACATATAGGTACTTTTAATTTCGTATTACTCGAAAGTTAATTTTTTCCTGTTTAGTAAAATGTTATTTAACAAGTTTGGCAAATTTTTTTAGCCTTATACCTATTTCATTAAAACTTTCCAATGTACGGTATTTGTGAGTCTGGGTACGTTTGAAAATATCGTCTGTACTCGTGTATAGTGCGTAGGTATCGAATTTAACGATACCATGTCGAATTGTAGGGAATAATTTTCGTACACGGAGCATTCGTTAGCTTCCTAAGTAGAAAAAAATCGCACAAGATTTTTATCGTCACAGACTTTTTTTTGTGTATGTGTGTTTGCGTGTAAGTAAGTATAGTACCCGAGAAAAAGGTTGATTAAATTTTCAAAATACGCGATTTACCTCAGTTAGAAAATTACTTTTAAATGAAGCCATTAAGTTTCGTACAAGCTTTAAGATTTAACGGTAGTCTTGGTCGAAAGTTTAATTTTGGCGAGTTTATGATAGTTGACGAATTTTTTATCCATGCCAACGTGTCCATATAATAAATTAAAAGCAGATTCGTTTGAAATTTAATATACTTAGTATTTTAAACTTTTTACAAGTCGCAAGGTTCTGTGTAAAAAAAAAAAAAAAAAAAAAAAAGAAGGTAATCGATGCCGAATACGAGTAATTTGTCGAGTTTCAAAGTGAAATGATTTCCGTGCTTGAGATGATACGTATTGAAGAAGAGATTTCAATAAAGGGCATCGAAACGAAGAGGTTCTGTAATGTAGTTGGAAAACTTAATGTATTTTAGCATCCCTCTTCAATGGCTCGAAAGGTTTTCTCAGACGTTGAATTGATTTACGAACCTTTTAAAGTAAAAAGTATTCATTCTTGAGAGAAAACTACCATTCGCGCAAATAAGTACATTTAAATTACTTACGCGGTCAAGAAAGTTATACGAATTTTAGTATTTGTTGATACGTATTTAAGTGGTCCAGTATTATAATATGTAAGATGAATGAGAAAATGTTGCTGCGAGAATTCTTCCAGTTCAACGACACGATGAACCTGCTTCGTTTTTCGTGAAAATTTTCTCGAGGAAAATCCTCAGGGTGCCTAAAGATTAAGTAGATAGGTACTATTTATTCGGAATTATCAATTCTTCGAGAGTATTTATCGTGTTTAGTTGAAAATGTCATTTAAAATTCTGGCTATATAGTGTCCCCTATCGCCCATTATCTTTTATTTTACAGCGAACATCTCTTCTTGTGTTTTTTGCTGTTGTAATACTTTATTATACTTACTTACCTGGTTGTTGGAAAAGTTAAGATAGATGGTAAGCAGTAGGTAGTAGGTACTTGGCAATTTGCTTTGAAAATATTGGCAACATTTTCGACAATTTTCAATACTTTTTTTATCTTTATAAGCAATTGTTTACTTATCTACTTATATTTTGTTTAGGATCAAATAATAATTAATTTTACCATTTTTGATGTGCATGTATAAGTTAGATTATGCTTATAAACAGGTATGGCATAGGTTTTCCCGTTGTGGATTTTTCATTATTCTACGAATGAAATTCATACATCTTTTTAAAACTATTTTGACATTAAATAAATATGGCTAAAATTTGCCTACCATAATGAGCTTCGAAGAAATTTAAAATCTTAATCCGTGATTGAGAAAGCTATACTCTGCTTCATTTCTTATGGTACATGTCTACCAACAGACACCGTCAGACTTATGTAGATTTATAAGGTCGACGTTTCAAGGACTTCGAAGAGGTCAGTTACCCTCAGTTTTAAAAGTTCTTCTGAACTTCCGCATTCCATCATTAATTCTCCGAGATGTTTTGAAGTATATCCCGGTTTTTAAAAATATCTACGTGGGAGGGGAACGTACAGAGTCCACCTTGGAGAGTGAGAAGATATCTCGCTAAAATATGTACAATCGAACTATTTTCATTTTAAAAAACTGATTACTGGACGCCAAAACATAGATTAGTTCGTCTGTGTGAGTAAATTCTTCATTTTTCATTCTTTGTGTATACAATGACCTTCAAAATGCTTTTTAGCCTTTGATGTGCATCCTAAGACATTTCAATTGTAGGTTATTTTCGAAAGGCGGAAGTTGTAACCAAAAAAAGCGATGTCATGACAGTAAATAAACGTGGTAAAAAATCGAGGGTTTCTGACTTGACCCTCGTCATCCTTTTGCTCCTAGCCTCGTCCCCCACCTCTTTCCTATACTTCCCCATTCTTTTCTTCCCTTTCCCCTTCCAGGGGTTCTTTAAAAATGTTAAATTCATGCATGAATCGAAAAAAAAAATTGAAATTTTTTGTAATAAAATGCTTTTGGTAGACCATTAATGAGAAACCAAAAAGATGGTTCTGTAATATTTTCAACTTAATTTTCTATTTTATATTATCAATGAAAACCGGGCTATTATGATGCATCGAACTATGATGGATAAGAAGGGATTATCTACGAAATCCGTTTTAGGGCCTCAAAAGACCATTAGGGCCATTTTTGGCGACGTCGGATATTATTTATATATTTTTATTTTTCTCCTCGAAGACTAAAATCGTTTACTCGGCTTAATACGGATCAAAATCGCTAAAATTTGGACAATAGGCTCAGATTGGTGGCGGATTAGATATGCATGAGTTGGGATTACCTTGGCTCAAAATCCAGGTACGTCAAACTGGGAGGTGGAGGTGCAGAAGAGCAAAAATTGTAAAAATTGTTCATTCATGAGTCAATTGACAGAGAATCTAAATTTGTACAACATATCCAAAAAAAAAACAGCTTCCTAGGTCAATTAGGTGCGGAGATATAGGGGGGGGGCGGTCACCGGTCTTTTTTCTGATCTTAGAAAAAGACTGTTCCACGCATATCAACCCTCCTTACGTAGGTGGAGGGTTGAAATTTGCCATATGCATTTATTGGAGGCAGTGGATGCGCCTTTTGGGGGTTTCATCTTTTCAGCCCAATTCTTGTTCTTATTCTTCTTCTCACGAATCAAAGTTTTTGTTCTTGTTGGTTTTGTTTTTATTTAGGATTTGTAAACTTTGTTCTTATTTTGTTCTATACTGTTCTCGGTCTTGGTGCTCGTTCTTTTTAGCTTTTGCTTTTCAATTCGATCCCCCCCCCCCATTTTTGAAAATTCAATTAAAAGTCGTCCAATTAATGAAAAAGTGAATGAAAACGTGAGTAAGACCTCGGGAAAAAATCACTAAAATGTGCTTAAATTACCACAAATTGAAAAATTATCTGCAGGAATTCAAAAAAAAAAAAAAAAAAAAACTGGAAAAAGAACGGAAAATAGTTGCTTTAGTTTTTATTTTTGTTCTTCCAAATGAATTTTTAAGATTTTTTCTTGTTCTTCAAAAATTGTAAAATTGCTCATTGCTTTCATTGTTCTCGTTTTTTGTTTACGTCTTCAATCACTCAATTTTGTCGTTCTTGTTCTCTAAAATTACAGCTTTTGGATTTTTTCGTTTTTAAAGTAAAAGTAGGTATGTGATTTTATGGGTCCTGAAAAGCAGAAAAAAAAGTTTTAACGTTTTTTGGTGTTACGTGGTATTCTTCGTCCGTATCATTGCTAAAAATTAAAAAAAAAAACAGATTTTTTTTGAAATTTTCGCGTACCTACTTACATATTGAGCTTTTTGTAGAAAAATTCGGTGGCAGGTTCAAAAATCAAGTTGAATCGTCTCATATTTTTGCAACGTTTATTCGACATTATTTCGTAACATTTTCCCACTAACCTTTCCCTCTTCATACTTTCAAAAAAAAATTTCACGTCAATGTTCACCTGCTTTTTAAATAATTCAAACGTGGTATTCATTTCTATACTACTACTCTTTTGATCTGAATTTATTTATCATTGTCATTGGTTTTTATCTTGATTAAAATTTTCATTTTGTTTGACGATTTTTAATTATTTAAAAAAAATTGATAAATTCGAAGATATTGGAAAATATTATTGACGTCGATGTACAACATCGTAAGTTTCGTTTATTTCACGCGGGCTAGCAATTTCGATTGTAGGTATTTTTAGCAGTGCATTACGTCGATTCGATTTTCGTAGTAATTTTTTAATAAAAATTAATCTAGTGAGATGACAGCGAGCTTGATGTTACTAAGCTGAAATACCTACCTACCTTTTATAAATAAAGTATCCGCGCTACATCGGTTGTAATACAATTTTTCTCTATTTTCTCATCGATACGGTTACATAGTCCGAAAAAAAAAGTACTTGCCAGTATTTTCTTTGAGAGATTTTTGAAAAATGTAGGTTTTAAAAGCAATTTCCTGCGCAAAACGTACCAGCGAGCGTCAAGTTTCGACAGCCAGCAAAATATTTACGATGAAGTTCGAATACATCACGTCAAAGGAAATGAAAAAAAATGCGTAAGCTTTTTGCGATAATTTGGTCGCTCGAAATAGAAAATAAATTCGTCAAACAAGCGAGAAATGAAAAAAAAAAAAAAAAAAAAAAAGGCCCAGAAAAAAAAAAAAAAAAAAAAAAAAAAAGGCCCAGTAAAACGATACACAAAAAAATTGCGGTAGATATCTGTACGTCTATGTAAAAAAAAAAAAACAAAAACAAATACAACGTAAGGTATTCGTATCCTACTCGTAGTATCGCGAGTATTAAATAATTTTTATTGTTATTACATAATCGCAAAGAGACACGACCTTGCATAAGAAAATTACGGTTATTCGAGTCATGAGGTGTGAACGCGTTAGCGGTACTTAATGGTACCATCTAATAGGATGCTTGTCGCTTAACCGAGATGTTGCTTTTTTTTTCAGTTTCGTTTCTACCTACCTACCTACCTACCTACCTAGTTATTTTCTACGTAAACTTCTTTAAACAATATTACATGCTCGATTTCTTCGGTATTAAAATACACTTACCGACTGTGCATATTTCACGTAGATAAATCGTTCGGAAATAATGTTCGAGTAATAAGGTATCTAATCCAGCAAATAATCACATCATAGCTCACGTGATACGCGTATTTTTGTTCAACAGCCACATACTTTTCCTTTTAAAATATTTGTCGCCTATTCAGAGAATTTAGAGAATAAGCGACGCTCACTTCCTCGTACAAGTTATACTACATATTTATACGTAAAATTTTCTGATAATTGTATTAAGCTATCTTTGTCATGATTTCGTATTCAGCGACTACCAGTGGCTGTAATTTATGTAAAAAAGTATACTTATACCCATGTTTGCTTTCAAGTTACCCCAAAGCAACACTGTGTAATAGAAATTTAATACTTTTCGCACGTGTATTGCAACTTGAAATTCGAGTTCTTTGCGCTCGTCAGTTAAGTACAGATTAAAAATTATAAATTTTCGTTTCTGAATATACACCTAACGTATAGCTTTAACCTGTAGTGTTGAGATAGCCGAAAAAAAAAAAAACATTTCAGGGTAAAGAGAGCTGAAATCATCAATCTCAAGGTGCTCGTTAATTTTTTTTTTCAGATTTCATCAACTTTATCGAAAGGGTCGGTATGTTTAATTTGCTATCGTGATGATTTTTTTTTTCACCTCTACACAAATAGTGCGATTTTAATTTTTCTATGTAAATGTGTAACGAAGATTGAGGGGCCTTCTATCATAATTAGTCTATTCTGCCAAGGGAACATGGGTCAATTATTTCATTAAAGTTTTCATAACATTAATTTATTATGTTTTTATGCTGTTCAGGTCCGACGACGCCAATTGTTGGGTATATATTAATTAACCAGCAATTCATAGTAATTATCGTATTTCATTCATTTATAGTCTAGCTGAGTTTCGCCGATCAACTAGAAATTTTCATGTTTTTTAAAATTTTACCGTATCGTCGAATGATGAATTTTTTCCTCCGTGTTTTTATTACGAATTTAAATGAAGAGAAAAAGGAAAAAAATTGAAGAAAGTGATGAACGGAAAATATCTAATTAATGAAACGGGTTGCAAAAAAAAAAAGTTTTTATGAATAAGTATTTTTTTATGACTGTGAAAAACTTTGTTTTCGAGCGTAGGTACCTTTGCGAAAAAAGTTTTCATAATGAATATGTATGTAAGTTATTGATTTTTTTTTTCGCTACAACGATGTGGATAGTAAAGAACAAGTTTTGGTTTAAATTAAAACGTCAAAAGTTGAAGAAAAACAATTTTTTTTTTTTTTTGGTATATTCTGCTCACTTTGATTTCAACCAAACAGAACCATTAAGTTGTAATTTTATGCAGTAAACAAAAAATTTTCTTACCAAATTCATAAATTTTAGATTATTAGGTTTTATTAAATTTTTGAAAAGGAGAATAAATAATAATGCAGAAAAAGGCCAGTCCTGTAAGTCTATGAAGTCTGTTCAAGTTGAGGAGCATATGACGTCATGTACAATTTGTGGGTTGAAAGAAGAAGAGAACCTTTTTATTCGTATTACCTACACATACAAAAAAAGTTTTGAAAAAAGAAAAAACTGCGTATACTTCGACTGACGTCATGTGCTTCTTAACGTGGATAGACTTGGGTCAGAGAGATTTTCAAGAAGTAAATACTTAAACGTATATCTATTGTGCTTGCGTAAAAAAAAAGTATTCTTATTTTCAAAAAATAGTAACAACAGTAGGTAGAGGTACCGAGCTACCGACCATCGGATTCAATATTTTTATACGTAGGTCTGGGTACTGCGTATGTTTACGTCTCATTCATATTTTTCATGGTGTCGTTGTCGTCACTGCATAGTAATGAAATCTCCTTATTGTTGTTTATTATTTTTCATTTTTGAAAAAAAAATGACCGAGTTATTGATAAAAACATATTAAAGCTTTCGTTTTAGAATGTAGGTAGTAGGTATTTTTTATGCCAAAACACACCTTCTGTTTGTATGTTGCATTCGAATGACGATTTCGTTGAGTAAATGTTTAGCCTAATTTTCTATGTCATGTTGTCAATGAAAACCAGGCTATTATGGTCTATCGACCTATGGTGGATGAGGAGGCGAGGCAATATCAACAAAATCCATTATAGGGTCGTAAAATACTATTAAAACCATTTTTGAACATGTCAAATTTTTTCCCTCTGACTTTAAAAATTACTTGTTCAGCTCAATACCGACCAAAATTGATCAAATTTAAAAAATAGGCTTCGATTGGTAGCAAATTCGATATTCTGGAGTGGGGACGACCTTGGGTTAAAATTCAATTATACCCAAACTTAGAGCAGGAGGTGCTGAGGGGCAAAAATGGCAAAAATGATTTATTTTCAGACCAATTGATAGACAATCCAAAGTTGCATAACTTATCCAAAAATCAGCCTCCTAAATCGATTAAGAAGGGAGATATGAGGGTTTTTCCCATTTTTGGCATTGTAACAGGGCTATTCCTCCCTATCTTCCCTTCAAACTGAGCTCGGAAATTGAAATTCAGTATGTAGACTAAGTAGAGACTATAAATTTGCCTTTTTAGGGTTTCGAATTTTCAGCCTCATTGCACCCCTGCACAACCCCAAAAATGTTGTTTTTTTGGTCGGTTTTTCTTATTTCTTGAATTTGTTCCACGCTCCTTCCCCCACCTTCTAAATGGAGCCAGGGAGTTGAAATTCGATACGTAGATTTAGAATATGTTTTAGATGTGATTTTTGGCGGTGTCGACTTTTTAACCCTATTGCACCCTCTCCCCCCACTCCTTCCGCTGATTTGGAAAAAACTACTTTTTTCAATTCACGTACTTATACTACTACGTAATTGATGCATATTTTAGGTGAATTATTGAAGCAACTTACCATGAATGTTCATTTAAATGGCTAAAACGTACTTACGCTTAATACATTATGTAATATGGTGTCGAGATTCTTGAAATTCTCAACATGTCCGTTTGATTTTAGTCGAACGCTGATGAATTAATTATAATCCAAAGCGTTGCAACGACTTGGCCACCGAATTATATTTTTGGTTCATTCAATTATTATGTTGTAATATCAAATATCTTTTATAGGTGATTCGATGTCGAAATATCGATTAGCTCCATTTTTCAATTAAGTAGATACCTAGTTAAGTTACTCTTATGGAAGTAAATTAAAGTTCAAAATTTATCGGATTGTGGTATTTTTTCTTTACGATTATACTATAAATTTTCGGTATAGCTCGTACTTCGTATTTATTTGTTTCATTTAAAATAATAACGTGAAAATTTCACTCGTTCAAGGCCTATATTAAAAAGTTGATTGGTTTATATTCATAAAATTGAAAGGTCAGTGAACTTTACTTCCTTATTTGTAAATTATTTACTATACCTACCTATCTAAAAATTTCAGTTGAGAAATCGTCTCAGTTTATAAATAAGTCTTGCTGACGATTATGGATGATTTTTTTTCAATGCAAACAGTATAAATAATTAAAAACAAAAATTAAACAATCCAGTAGGTAATTTAGCAATTTAGTCCTTGATAAAGTTTTTTGATTTTTTTTTTCTGTTCGTCGGTACCTTATTCGTGCGAGCCTGTGTACGTAGAGCTACCTGTAGCTACCCACATAATACCTACGTAACGTACACGCTAAGTAAATGCGTGTAAAAAACAACAACAACACCACCACGTGTACTTAGAAAATAATTTCAAAATGCTAATAAGCACGTTTTATTTCGTAAATTTCGCGCATCGTCGAGTTAATAAATTAACGAAGCTTTTACATGTTTTCTGTATACACATAATATTGGCTAATCGAAAAAGCTAGCTTCAATGCAGCCGCTGTTTGTCGCCATTATAATAACGTGGCGTAGCATTCGTGTTTGGAATACATGGAGGCTGAAGGTCGATACTGTGTAAATTACATGCAGTATAGAGTTCTCATCTTAAAAATTATGTATCAATTACAATAAGGAAGTACATTTATTAATTAACGTTGTAAAAAGTAGAAACAATCGTAATAATAAGTTTACGTGGTTGATTTTTTTACTATATTTAGGTACCTACACATATTTTTGTTTTCGTTGTACACGACTCGCACGCTTGTGTATACTTACTGATGCGATAGGCTACCCAAGCACCATAAAAAAAGCTCCTTTCAAAATAAACATTTTTATTTTGTCGTGCTTACCTACTGTTTCTCAGCAGGAAGTTGTAAAATTGGAAAATTTTTTTTCTTCGTAAATAAACGTATAATAGATGGGAAAATTTTATGTGAAATTACGTAAATATATCTTAAGAGATTCTTGAAGAATGTGCCATTTTTTAAAGTACCTACTACCTATTAAAGTAAGTGCTCCCGCTTTCGACATTGCGACTATAATTTTCGTCCCATCAAATGTTTTCTCTTATGATAAGCTTTGATCGCAACGCATGCTCGAGATTTTGCGATCATCTTGTCCCATGCACTCGTCTAATATGATAAATCGAACTGATCTTATTTTCTTTTGTAAATACGTATATCGATGTTCGTCGAATATCGATCATTTTATGCAATTTTCTGATACGAAACATTAAGAAAATCGATCAACTTGCGTAAGAGCTGTAAAGTGTAGAATGGATTGGAAAAGAATGAAGATTATCGATGTGGGTGATTTTTGAATATGTTTTTAGCCTCCCCCCGCCCTTTCGTAGACATTTCAATGCGGCACTAAAAAGATTTAAAATTGAAAAATTACAAAAAATAAAATCAAACAAAATTTTATCAAAAATAGATCTACTGACTATGTTTTACTAAAAAGATTTCGTGAAATGAATTTCGAAGCTTCATTTTCTCCCAAAGGATACTCGCATATTTTCAAAAAAAAAATTGAAACAAAAATAAAAAAAGGTAAAGAATCGAAAAAAATTCTCGAAGTGTTTCATGTGAATTGGAGAAATTATCGACGCGACATTACAGTCCATCTGGTTGATTTAGAGGCAGTTCAGTAGTTCATGAAATTTTGTCGTTTTTTGTTAATTTTTTCGTATTTTTATGAACATCTTTGCTTGTTTTATTATCATTTTTTTTTTTTTTTTTTTTTTTTTTTTTTTTTTTTTTTTTTTGGAAATATCCGAGTACCCAGAAAACTATGTACGCCCTGGGAAACGACTTCTAGCTCTGAAATCGTGTTTAACAGTATTTTTGGCAGAAAATAAGCTATTTTTGAGGACAATGATTTTTTTGAATTTCTTTCATGTTAGGAGTACTTTTAATAATGGTTTAGAATTTCTACGAAAGGGATGAAACTGAAATTTTTGCCAAGTTCATATGATGCTGTAATCTGCGACTATTGCATCGTGTATTTTCGATTGTCGAAAAAAATTTTGAAAACGACTCACTCCAATCAGTAGATAGCTAATTAAAATGTGTACGGATAAAATTAATTTGAAAATTTCAAAGTAAAATCAAAATTCGACAAGACATTCAAAAATGGTTTAAATTGGCGCAAAACTAGTCAGTGAGGTTAATTTTAGATGTGAGTGGAGTTTTTGGAAGCTTTCAAAAATTTCAGGTGTTCTTTCAATTTCTTCAAAATTTTACTCACCTATTTTACCATAAGTAAAAATATACCTTTTTTATTCGCTGGCTCGAATTTTGTTGAAAAACTTTCTTAGTCGATTTGATATGCCTACAAACGCTGTATCAAATTTCGGCCCCGTGCGCAATGCGGAGGGGGTTTGGTGATCAAAACTTCTCCCATGGACGAAAAAAAAAAATGTGAATTTTCCTAGAAAATTGGACTTCAAATCTAAAAAAATGCCTGAATTACTCTAGTATTTTTGAAAATGCAATGTTTGATGATTAAAAATACAATTTTTTCTGAAATTTTTGCACAATGTCAAATTTTGAAATTTGTTAGCACCGAAAATTGAAATTCGGCCATCAAATCTTCCCTTTGGACCGATCCTGCGCATGGGTTTTGGCAAGATTTTTTAAGTATTGAAGTTAATTAGGGTGCTTTTGGTTTGAAAATTTTGAACATAAACTGGTCAAAAATCACTAAAAATTAATGGGTGGGAGAAGAAGAGGTTTGAATAGCAATCAGTATTTTCCTTTTTATTGTTAAAAATTTCAAAATTTTCATTTTTTTCGCCTAAATGGTCATATTTTTGAATTCTGAAACCATCAAAGAAGCTCAAATCTTATCAAAAAGAAAAAAAAAATTACCGCAGTGGATAAACTAATAATCCGGCATATAGCGGTGATGCGAGTGAACACCCCTCGCCGATCCTCCGAGATATGTTTTTTGCTGAATGGGACATCATAGGGAACATTTTAAACCATGTTACTCGAAATCAAAGTTGGCCGAACAAATGACCTAGATAAGAATTGAAATTTTTTTTTCTACAAATTTTATCGCAGGTCAATAGTTTTCGAGTTAGACGCTAAAATGTGAAATTTTAGTATACCTATCAAACAAAACGACCACCATTTTGCAATAACAAGGTGTCAAAAATGTTCTAAATTTTATGGAAAGCATTTTTTACCATGTAATTTTTTTTTGTAAGTCTGGTAGTTTTCCGAGTTTATTGGTCTAAATGTGAAATTTTAGCTTACCAATCAATCAGAAATGGCCACCATTTTAAAAGTTTTGTTGACTTTAACGTTTGCAAATAGGGCTAAAAATGCTCCTCGGGATGTTCTCTTTCAACTGATACCGAATTGATGCCCATATATAGTAGACATGTATGAGCACAACAAGTACTACACAATTATTGAACGAAATAACTGCTACATACCATATACATAGGTATATGCAAATACATGTAATCAGCTGAAAATTATAAAGTACCTAGAATCCTACGAGTACATTGAAACGGGATCACTGCGAGCATCTCTCTTTTTTGTTGTCGCCTTCTCGCTCGTTTTTCATTCACTCGTTTAGTTTCAATTGAAGGCGGATCTGTGTAAATCGTGCTCGTAAATGCTTTTTGAAAATTGACCTCCTTTCTCGATTTCAATATGTTCGACGTGTGAATTATAAATACCCACCTCAGAGTATTTAATGGAAAGTTTCAGTTTTATTTTTAATTGTTTACCAATTTGCTATTGATATCCGATTTATAATCTCTACTACATACATTTTTAACCACGCCTACTCAGGTTTCTGCGAAGACAGTCCTAAGTCTATACAAAGTCGTAAGGAAAATGTAATTGTACGGGGAATCAATTCGCTACAGGTCTCAATGCAGATCTCAAAATCAAGCAACTCGATAACACCAACCCTTTCATATGAACCGTGTTACATTTGATTGACAAGTGAAGGGGTGTGTTTTTTTTTTCACCCATGTGCCTGACCAGATAATGTACCTACAACCAAGTAGGTAAAAATCACTAGGCCGGGCAACTTCACGCACGATTATCTCGCGAAAGTGTGCATTTTCCACACGCAGTAAAGCATCAGAAAGCTTTTAAATTTTACGGAGAACATTTTTAGTTCTATAATTTTTTATATCCAAGACCAATATTGTTCGAGTTATAAGCATAAATATGAAATTTCAGTTCACCTGTAAATTAAATTCACTTCCATTTTGTAAGTTCGGCCAACTTTGATTTCGGGTAACATGGCTTAAAATTCCCTCTAGAATATCTTTTTTAGGGGAAGGAAAAAAAACATGTCCCGGGACGGGAGGATCGGTGAGAAGGATACCCTTTTACTCCTCGCCATGTGCTCCGGACTATAAGGGATGTAAATTCTATAAATACCTATTAAAACTTAAACTGTAGGTATAATAATAAACTAATCGATATCATTGTCGAGGAATAAGAAGAAGAAGAAGAAGAAAAAAAGAAACAATTCATACAGAAGTTTCTAAACTAGGTGCGTTTACTGTGTGTAGGTAGTAGGTAAGCTACCTTACCTGTATAGCTACAGTCGAAGTGATAATATTTAGTGTAAAGCTGCGCTTGATTTATATAGTGAAAAGTATATGGTATATAGAAAATTAAAAGTAAATAGTATTCATGTTTAATGATATTACCGCTGTCGTGTATATGGTATAACTATATACCTACCTACATATGTGGCGTGTGTAGGTACCAACTACCTAACCTACCCCATAGCGAAGTACGTACATAACTCGCAAAGCTTCGGGATTAATGTTTGGAAAAGTTGAATCCGAAAGTGAATGTAATTTCATATGATCCTTTTCTTCGGTATCTTATTTACCCAAACTTCGTAGCTAACCTACACTACGCAAATACACATACGCTTACTTACGTTTGAAATTTTCAGCGCGTATTTATTGTAAATATAACTGAAATGTTGAAAAGTTTATAATCATAGTTTGATTATTTATATGATGTATTTGCTCTCGAGTCGGTTGATGGTTTTGCCTGCCGGTGATCTTGCTTCTGGCATGCGTACATGCTCGGTACAGCCTTGAATGCGAATGCATCGATTTTGGATCATTTCCTCAATTAATAGGTTTACTTTTGATTATGCACATTGCCTATATGTAATGTACTTATGTGCGCTGTACGCAGCACGATTAGTGGAATATGCTAAGGTCGAACTTGGTGTACATAATATGTGCCTTTGTTAATTAAGATATACGTACGTGCAATTGTACATACGTAGCGTACGTAGGTATTATGTACACGAAAGAGAAATGCAATTCATCAAGAAACGGAACGAGACTGGTTGGATTAAGGTAAACCGAAGGATATTGTGTATGGTGCAGTAGCATTGCACTACTAGTAGTAGGTAATAGGTATTCGCTACATCCAGTTAAAATCATTTGTTAGGAAAAGGGGGCGAGGAGAGGAGGGGGAGGGAATATCGAAAAAAAATACTAGGATTTTCTATACGATCTGTATAGGCATTTACAATACATATATTACTTTACTATATAGTAAAGTAAATGGAAAACGATTCTAGTATAGGTTGTGCATGTGTATGAAAAATTTACCTTGATTTCTTAATTATTGGGTGTGAAGTTCCGTTATCGTATATATCCGTAAAAATTGCCGAACCCTTAGGGTGATTTGGAATTTTTTTTCTCTCATTCCCACGTCGATCGATCATTTTGAAACTCAAGGCAGATATCGATTAATACGAAACAGGTACGCATTGTGTGTGTACTTATAGTTCACAATACATCATAAATTTCCTACGGTTTACCTTGGATCAATGTCAGGTGTAGGTGGAGTACGAAATTTATTCGATAATGCTACTATATGTGTGATTAACGTGCTATAAGATACTGCGCCAATTAAACTGGAATTTTCGTGATTTTTTTTTTTTTTTTTAATTCTTTGTCTCGACGATTTACGTACATTATTAGATAATAATACGTATATGAACCTAACTAAAGAGTTGTATGGCATTTACGTCAAAATATATCTATCGTTTTCGTAGAAGGAATACGTTTTGGTAAAGGTACATACTACGTAGTAGGTAGCTAGGTACCCTAGGTACGTATTTATATGCTATTCAAAGTTAACTAATTGAAAATTAGTGTCGAGTTTTGTTCTGCGAAGACATGCTACACGAGCGAAATAATTCTCATCGGTATACATATAGCTATATACTAGGTACCATATAGTACACATATAAAATCGCGACGATTTCATTTCAAATTTAACATATCTGCGGTAGAATCTGACTTGAAATTGACATCGTGTTCGTCTGTTGTAAACGATACCGAGGATTCGGTATGCACACAATAATGTTGACAAGCCGAATGATATATTTGGTACGTACATATTATGTACTTGGTTTATCTGCGTGCCTATTTTGAATTAACGATTCGACGATATCGTCGTATACGTACGAGTAGAAACGTAGCTAGGTATAGGTTAGGTACGTAAAATATACGTAGACGAGACGTAGATAGGGCATAGTACGTAACGTACGATACGTATTACGCGTAATAGACGCAAATAAAAAACGGATTTTTCTCCATCAGAATCTCATGTAAAATAATTTTACAAGCGAGGGGTTTTCTTTATTGCATATTGAGAAATTTTCTTTCTTAAAGGTCTTAACATGATTTATTTATTATTTCGCGTAAAAGTATAAAATGGCAAACTCGTACTATAATAACCGCGTGGTAACAATGTAAATTATTTTTATCTCGCATCTATAGGTATATTTATTTATCCCTTTTGTATAGGTAGGTAGGCAGGCAGGCAGGTAGTTAGGTAGGTAGGTAGGTAGGTTGGTAGGTAGGTGGATGATGGTGGTGGTGGTACAGTGTTACAGCGCCGTATAACAATAAATGTGTAGATTTATTTGTTTTGTCGAGATTTCGACGAGTTTATGGAAAATTCGTGATTTTCTCGCGAATTAAATCTCGCGTACCGTATATTTGTCTGTATGGTAAGTATAGCATATACATTTAGATGATATGATTTACGAGCGTATTATGTAATACCGCGAAGAATTTCAAGTTCGAGGTGAAATTAAACGTGTACATGGGCCACGATCGTGTTACGAGAATAACCTTCGTTAGTACTGAAATCCTCTGTGTGTGTGTGTGTGTGTGTGTATGTATTGTGTATAGGTACTTGGCCATACTTACGTACGTTTACGTATATACTCGAGAACGTTCATCTCGTTTCAACGTTTGATTATAATTACTTTTGGCCAAAATAACGTAATTCTTTTTCCGACTTTAGAGTATTTCCGTGCAATGCGTTTCGAAACCGGAAACATTTATTTTTAAATTAATAAGTTTATTCTTATACTTAGTATGTACGAGTACGTTAGATGCAAATACATAATGAAGGTAAATACGTAAAGCTTATGTGCGATGTATCCAAATGTATTCGTGCTAATAAATAAGCTAAGCTCGGTAAAAATGTACAAACTTTTTAAATTAAGTACCCTTATAGTCGAAAAACCTTTTTCTATCGCGTTAATTAAAAAATTTATGAAAATTTTAAATTTAGGTAGGTACTTATTATACTTCTATACAGCTAAATTATTGCGACGAGGTTTCCAATATCATGCTTGCATATATAAAAGTATAGGTACTTTAATGCTGGAATTGGCCGATGTGTGTTAAGTTTATATGTAATTCAAATGCATTTAAGCTATCTTATCGCAGGATTTAATTACTTATTCTGATGTAGACCTGTAATGAGAATATTTTAATAGAATATCAAGGTATCATGTATATAGGTAAGCAAAATGTACTAAGAAGAAAGGTTTCCATTCAATAACTTACATATGTTCAAAAGTTCAGTTAACGTTATTTAAATTTTCTATCTAATATTGATTTTTAAAATGAAATTCAGACCGTTACAAAGTTGGTATAAACCTGCAGGCATAAGATTTGAAAGGTAACGAGTGTGCAAGAAATTCCTCCCATGTCTTCCATCCGCATGGACTATAGGAAACATTTTTACATCATTTAGAAGGGTAGCAATTTCAGATGTTTATTTCAATTTTTTCAAAATTTTCAGTTTTTAATTTTTTAATTTTAATTTTCTATTATTTTTGTTTTTTATTTTTTATTTTTTAATTCTGTTTACTTCTTTTAATTTTTTTATTCTTTATTGTTTTTTATTGTTTTATTTCTTCAAGATTTATATTTTTTAATTTTGTTCATTTATTTTTTTTTTATTTTTCCAACTTTCTTCATTTTTTTTTTGTTTTTTTTTCAATTATTTTTATTTTTTATTCTTTCAATTTTTTATTATTATTTATTATTTACATTTTTTTAAATATTTTTTTATTCAAAAAAATTTTTAAAATCATTTACCCTGCACAATACTAACCAAATCGCTCCAATTTGGCCAATAGACTTAGTTTGGTGACAGATTAGATGCACATATATAAGGGGGGAGTGGGGTAATCTTGAGTCGAAATTCAGTCAAGTTCAAATGAGGGGGGGATATTGATGGGAAAATCGCAAAAATTGTTCCTTTTGAGTCAATCAATAGTCATCCAAAGTTGTACAACATGTCCAAAAATCAACCTCGCACGTCTATCAGGAGGGGAGATAGGCGGGGTCTATTTTTTGACTTTGAAGAAGGACTATTACTACCCTATCACCCATCCAAATTGAGCTAGGAAGTATAAATTTCGTATCTAAATTTGGTAGAGGCCATATATGTGCTTTTTGGAGATTTGGAATTTCCAGCCTCATTTCACCCCTTCACAACCCCGAAAATGTAGTTTTTGATCGGTTTTTCTTATATTTTGAGTTGGTACCTCGCATATCTCCCCTCCGAATTTAGTTAGGAAGTTGAAGCTTGGTATGTTGGTTTAGTATACATCTTAGATGTGCTTTTTGGGGGTTTCAACTATTCAATCCAATATTTATAGGCGGAGATGGGTGATTTGGTTGGGGGGGGGGTAAGCCTCCAGGACGTTGAATAAAACGAAATTGAATGAATATTAACATTTGAGCTAGTTAAAAATATTTTTGTTGAGGAAGGAGGGAGGTAGTTGGAAGTTCAATTTTCGGTTTGAAAAAATTCGAATTTTCCAATGGATAACGGGTGCATTTGCCGAAGTTTTTTGCTTCCATTTTGTAGGTTTTACGAGAAACGAGAACAAGGTTTTTTGCAGAATCGTTTCAAACTGTTACCAAATTTCAATATTTTCATCAATTTTCATAATGTTCTAAACATTTTTCAAAAATTCAATTGATTTCAAAAAATTTTTAGTCGTTTTTTAGGTATTTATCATGTACAGAAAAATTTTCTGGGGGGTTAATTCAACATTTGGAAGGGCTTAGCCCCCTGCGCCATCCCCTTAAATCTACCAACGTCAATATCTACCTGTACCCCAATCACTGTTCAAGAAAAAACATCCCAGATTGCTCCTTTTCTTATTCTATGAGTGGACAATTCGAATAATTTATTCCATTTTACGAAAATCAGGCTCAAAAAGCATCACAAAATGAATATTTTTATTCATCTACAATCTACAATTGAAATTTTTTTACGTTGTATGAAGCGGCAAATCAAATTATCAAAAATTTCAAAATTTCAAGAATTTAATGTATGCATGAAAGAAATTTTGAATGTAGATTATGGAGTGTTAAGAATGAGTCGTTATTTGTTCAAAGAAATTTTTCCATCTATTAGTCCAAAAGCAATATACCTCGAGAAAGTCCAGTAAACCCAAGAATAACTCCTCATTTCCTGAAGATATAATCTGTCTACTGTGCTAAACAGTGGAAAAGCTGAGAATAAAACATAATCAGTGTTTAAAGTTTTATAACTGTGATTTGAAAATTTTTTTTAAGTAGCAACAATTTTTTCCGAGGCGGCTGATGACTCGAAGTTTCATTTTCCCATCCATTCTGTTGTGGGAGATACTGAATACTTCCAAACCTCGAAGATTTTTATGTATCCCCTCACGAATGTTCGCAAATTTCATAACTGTACTATGTATTACCAACAGCTGCGTTTTTTTTTTTTTTAAATTTGCCCATTATCGCTGCCATAAAATTGCTTTTAACATTCACATCGCACCGAAGCTTATTTTCGACCATACTAAATTATTTTTTTGGTAATGGTGGGTTCTAATTTAAGAAAAAAAAAGTATATATTAATGAGATAAATTTAACCTCTGTACGTATAAATTTTGTTTTATTTATGCATAATTTTCCCAAAGACCAACTATAACCTTCAGTTCGAAAATTTTCTTGTGTAAGTACTAGAAAACTCAAGTTTATAAAACGTAAATACGGGTATTTACTTAATTTTTTATTATTTTTCTGTAAACAATGTAGGTACTTGTTTTTCATTTCGAAATGATAATTTGTACAATTTGAAAATTTTCACGTGATTTTCAATTTTTGGAACCACTGAATTACAATTTTTTATTAAATTTAATTCAGCTATAAATTTTACAATTTAATCGTATCAGATTCAAGAACTTTATGGTATTTTCTCGAATTGTTCAAACGTTTTAATATTCATTTTAAATTACCTACCGATTCTTTTTGAAGTTAAACACTCGTATTGTACAGAAATTCTTGACATTTTGAAAAGATAGGCATTCTCTTCAAGGAGAAATAAGAGGAAAAAAACAAATAAACAAATGGATAAACCGAAAAAAAAAAACAAAAAACTACGTATTTCATCTAACAATATACTTTTTTTTCTGTAGGGCATTTTCTGTCATCACACGACAACAATAAGTAAGTATTCTGAAACGTATCGCGCGTATGAAAGCGACGTTATACTGTACTGTAGTATATCTATCATTCATTTAATAATAATTTTCGAGTCGTAGATATTTTTCAACATTATAGCGAAAAGTCGTAATTTTCGTATTCATTTGAAAACATTTAAAACTTGAAATTCGTACTTTGAAACTTTCAAAGCAAGCATCAAAATATATAAAACGGTAACGATTTAGTGAAATTGAATTTTTGAAGTTAACGTTTTGCGAGTTCATTTTTCATGTGAAACATTTCATCAACTTGAAGCAAAAGTAGGTTTAGTATAGTAACACTCTTTCGAGCGTTTTCCAAGTTCTCGAAATTAATCTATTAATCATTTTAATTCCTTTCAAGTTTTCTTAAACAATTTCCATTTTTATTACGAAACTAGCTAGGTACACGAATTTGTTAAAATTTTACGTAAATTGCGAAAACGAGTTAACTCAAATGAATACGAACGTAAAATGTAGCTTTTTTTTTTTAAACGTATACAATATGCATGCAGTGTAGGTATTTTCCAAGAATACGGATGTTATCGCTAGTGCTTAAATTTTAAACGTATAAATTGGTAAGTAGGTAGGTAGGTAGAGGTACGAGTATTTTCAAACGTGTGGTGTAAAGTTTAAAAACCTTCAAACTGCAATGTCATTAACACGCTGTCGTTTAAAAAAAATATACCGCATTGCTATTTGCTGCTTACGATAGTACACTAGATGCAGTAAAACGAAAGTGAGTCTGAGTGTATTCTGCATCACGTGCTATCTATGCGTATAGATTATGTTGGAAATTCCAGTTTGTAAAAGTATACATAACCATTATGTCGACTATTATTTATATAACAAGTACTATACATTCACCCTCAGAAGATGGTTTTTTTTTGCTCGTCCTCGAAAGAGATTACGAAGATTTTAATGACATGAAAATGTGCTATTTCAGCTGACATTGCAAAAAATAACAGCTTAATGGATTGATAAAATAGGTAGAATTCTAAACACCTTCGTATAGACCCTAGTTTGGTAAATAAAAAAAAAAAATTAATGCCGTAATTCTGATAGAAACGTAGGTCATGAAAGAGAAAAAGTCAACTAGAATGATAATCCAGAAATGTCGTAATAAGGTACCTATATAGCTAAGTAGATTAGCTACCTGTATAATTTGTACAATGTAGCCGTCAAAATACAAAGATAAAACGTTTGTGATCAGCAACATCGTATCTAATTTTTTACCCTCATGTTCGTCAATTTACTAACACCCGTCGAAAAAAAAAAAAAAAAAATCCAAATAATAAATTGCGTAAATTTCGTTATTAATTCATTAGTGCGGCGATGTCGTCTTCTTATATTTTCTTTATAAAACCGCGTCCTTCGTTATCATTCGTGTCATTTTATTAACTAGAAGCTATAAAAAAATGCCAATAATGAGTTCAAGGCTGGTGCTGCCCTCTGGCGGATATCACAACATAAACACGATGGTACGTATTGGCGAACTGGCGATTTCGTTCACTTCCATCCGACTATCGTTTACATATTTATAAAGTAATTATTCTCAATTGCAATTTTCCATGCCTGTATGAATTGTCTCGTTAATTATTTACCTAAAAATTGTTGTAGCTTTTGAAATGTTCGTATGGTTAGGTGAAACTGACGAACCTTTCTATACATCCTGTTGGTTGATTGGTCAAGTCGTGTGGTAGGTTAGGTACATTGTACCTAGACTACCTACATTGGCTAAATTTCAAATAAAAAGGGCAAGCACATAACAAATACTTATCCAAAATGATGCTGCGATACGTTATGATGGAGCTATTCAGTAACGTAAGAAATTTCATTATGCTTTTGAGATAACGCGCATATTTTAAATTGAATTATAATTTTGAAGGCGAAACGCGAAACGAGCGTTGTAAAATATTTCTACTTACTTGTTCCAATATACCGATACTGTACATTTGAAAGATATTTCGCTGGAAGCTGATGAAAATTAAAATGCTTATAACATGGAAAAGATTTTTACGAAATAATTTAAAATTTTCTCGAGTAGATTTTTAAACTGGTATCGTATTCGAGTCGGTATCAAGTTTATAAGTTAGTTAAGGTTTTACTTTGAAATAAATCAAAAATTGAAAAAAGAACTCACGACGAGTTGAACTGCGTGAATAAAAGACCTTGGAAAACTTCTACGTTGGATAATATTGTTGGTTGAAATGTTTGTTGAGATGTTGAAGAAAAACAAAATTTCACACAGTAGGGTAGTTTATTAGTACATCTAGGTAGGTAGTAGGTACGTAACATATACATACCTATCTATAGATATTATAATTTTGAAAAGTTATACCTACTCGCGATTATTGGTTTGAAAGTAAGATGAAAAATATAGGTATAAAATTACCTCGAGAAGTAAAACTTTGTTGCTACGTGAAAGAAATAAGCTAGGTATTGGAAGGTACACAGCATGGTACATCGAGTCGAAATGATTGAATTTTGCATTAATTTGAAAATACCTATTACCGTAAATACTATTTTTGTTAATATTGTTTTATGAAAAAAAGGAAAGTTCTTTCTTTTTAAGCATTGAAAATTGCTCGAGTGAAAACTACACCACCAATGAATACCGAGCCTGTCTTCGTTAAGTATTTTTTTGTCTTCTTTTCTCTTTTTTAATTTCTAATAATTGTTTCGTTCTTTGAATTTCGCTAAAAATCTAGCCTTTTTGGCGCTTTTTCTTCTTCTTCTTCTTTTTTTTTCTGTTCTCATTTGTCGTATACGTACCTACAGTCTAAAATTCTCGGGTTTCTACCGCAGTACACGTTTTGAAATGGTGTTTCTCTCATTATTTACATTCGTCTTCTTTTTCCATTAATCGAGCGTTCCATTTTCTCGCGCGTTTTTCCATCCATTTAACTTTTTTAAGCTCTTCCGTTTCCACGTTAATTTCTTTCTTTTTCTTTTTCTTTTTTTTTTTTTTGTGCACTTACACGATAGCGAATCTGTTTCTTGTTTTTGTGCTACATTGTTCGTAAGAAGGTATTTTTAGTAACTTTCTTCGTGATTATGTAGTTGATGTAATTATTTTTACGAGGACAATTTCAGTTGTATTTTTATCTGAAGCGATGCTCTAGAATGAGTATTATACCTACCTTGGTACATATATACTCTTAGTAAGTATAATGTGACGGTTCGAGCGTTTATTTTTCGAATATGTTTTCTAATGTTTTGTAAGGGTAAGAAATTAAACCCAAGAATGAGTGAAAATGTTCTGTGGCGAAGAAAAAATGTTGATACCTACAGATAGTTTTTGTACTGTACGCATCTTTTCTCAGCGGTCAAAACACCGAAGTTTGTTTTCGAAACAATGTTGTTCGTTTTTACGTATTTATAAAATTATTTTAGTGAAATATTATAATCGTGTGAATTGAAAATCAAAACTGAAATTTTCTGATCAGGAATGAGAATTTGGGGGAGGCGGATACAATGAGGCTAAAAAGTCGACACTCCCAAAAGACATATCTACGACCTATACTAAATCTACATACCAAATTTCAACTTCCTTGCTCAATTTGGAGGGCAGTTATGCAACGAACAAACTCAAAATATGAGAAAACCCACCCAAAAAACAGTCTGATAGATAAAAATACCCAAAAACACACCTATTGTCCCTACTAACCAAGTTTAAACTTTCTAGCTCAATTTGGAGTGAAGATAGAAAAAGAACAGCCCTTTTTCTAGGCCAAAAAGGAGATAAACTTTCATATCTTCCCTCTTAATTGATCTAAGAGGATGATTTTTGGATATGTTATGCAACTTTAGATTGTCTATCAATCAGCTCAAAAATGAACATTTTTGGCGATTCCCCCTCGCCCAAATTTGGGCATTACTAAATTTTGACCCTACGTCGTCTCCATTCATATATATCTAATCTGCTAAACCGAGCCTATTAACTAAATTAGATCGATTTTGATGTGTATCGAGCAGAGTAAATGATTCTATCTGGCGAGGAGGGGGGAAAGAAGGATATAAATAAAATAAATATGTATTTGACATCACCAAAAATAATTTTAATGGCCTTCTAAGACCCCAAAACGAATTTTGTTCATGCCCCCCTCCCCATCTGCTGTAGATTGATGGACCATGATAGCCAAGTTTTCATTGACCATATGACACAGAAAATAAGGCTAAAAATTGAATATTCAAAATGCCTTTGTAAAAATTGCTAACTTGCTACTGATTTAGATACCTGTACAACTTTCGTTTACAATGGAAAAATATAGGCCTAAATCTTCTTGCATACTATCAAGTTTGTAGGTAACTAGGTATATAAATCCTCTCTCTTTATAAAGATACGATTTTCCATTGACCTTATTTTTTCTTATAATAAATAGTATAACTTTCGTTCGTTATTATCTTTACAGAGCGGTTTGGAAACAGTAATATTTTTCTTTTTTGAAAAAATTTTGGATGCGTTGAAATAGGCCTGTTATTGATCGACGATAAAAATTGCAGATAATAAAATCGATGACTTGTTTTGAATAAATCTTATTTACTCGCTTGAATTTTGCTCGAAGTCATAAATAAATGTTTTCTCGTGTAAAAAATTGCTCCGAAATAAATAAAAATTCTTTGTTGCACGTACAGTGTGTTCCGTCTCAATAAGAGACTCTTCTAGGCCAGAACTATGCAACACATACCTAGTCTATGTATGTATGTTTGCCTGAACCCTAAAGTGAAGGAGCAGAGATATGCTTGTTAAAAAAAAGTTTTTCTGCGAATCGGTGTAACATATTTCACTATTTTTCCCCTGACAACCATAACAAATAGAAAATTCTGATTTAGCCCATTGGCAATAGAATTTTATGTAGAATTTTTCGGTATGGCAACCATTCAGGTTAGCTTATTGGGTAAGTGCGCAGAAGGCAAAATAATCGAAAAAACATGCTCAAAAATCTCCTAATTTTACTTATGGTAATTTTCAAATTCGAATGATTCTTGGCAATATCTTCAGATCTATTAAAAATAGAGGAGTAGGGGTTGACACCAATGAGAAGGCATGACTTTTTTAATTCACTGTCAGTGAAAGTTCATTAAAGATTGCAAAATTGGAAAATTTTTGAGCAAGTTCTTTTTAAAAACACTTTTTTCTGCGCACTTATACAACATCCTATTCCTATTCTTAAAAAAGTATCATTCTAAAAAGTTCTACGTAAAATTCGATTGCAAATGGATCAAATACAAACTTCCTATGTGTTATGATCGTTACAGAAAAAAAAATGGTCGAATGTGATATACAGACTTAGAAAATTTTTTTCCAAATACGCATATCTCTGTCACTTTAGTTCAAAGGTCAGGCAAACATTCATACCTAGACTAGGTATATGTTGCATAATTTCTGGTTGAAGGGGCTTCTTATTGAGATGGAACACCTTGTATACATATAGATAAGTACTTGGCATCGATGAAATATATTCTTGCTGGTGTAACACAGATCTTATACTTGCTTAATGAAACTGATAAAACTGTTTAGTGTTTATTAGAGAAATTCTGAATTTTTGAATTTTGTTCCATCACAAGATCAACGTTCTCATTTACAGCAGCCAATCCTATTTTTTTCCCTAATGAAACTAATTATAATTTAGATATTGTGGTGTAAACAACCATAAAAAAAATTTATATCGTGGTACAAGTTTTAAAAAAATCATCAGAAAATGTTGCTTTATACCTTTACCAACTTATTACTGTTGATGCTCGTCTTACTTGTAGCAGTGTAAGTACAATATTTCTCGTACGTTACATACCATTTCTCGCATACTTTTCAAAAAAAAACTTATTTCTCGAGTAGCATTTTAAAATTATCATTTTTAACACTTTCAAAAGAGTCTAGAATTTGGTTTAAGTAATACTATCGTTTTTCAAAGTATGCTTACTAATTTTTTGTCGGTTTATTCAACATTAATGTTATTGATAGCATCCGATTTACATACCATGAGAATTTCTAGCTCATTCGATGCGTGTTATGAATGAATAATTTGATAGAGGAAAATATCTACCTATTTTGTTAGGTATCTCTATACTTGTATGCTTTTATACTTGGAAAAATTTTATTCACATTTGCATGCGAGACAAATTACAATTCTTGAAAAGTAAGCTCATTAAAATTGATGGAATGGAATTTTTTTCAGGTATTCGTCTGTGATGGAACACTTTCAGTTTCGATTTTTATGACTGAGTAATGCTCTTAGGTCTAATGACTTTAATGTTGACGGATGTATAAAAAATTAACACGCGAAAAAAAATATGGAAATACCTATATACGCATTTAAATAAATTATAAAAAAAGGGTATGAGACCTAGGGTAAAAGGATGAGAATTTCTACCGTTTCTTGAAGTGTGGAATATCTCTCGAAAGGTCAGGGGCGATGGTTTTGGAAAGCAAAAATAATTCCAAAAAATTATTTTTTTTATCGAACCGGTATCATTATATGAAGACAGGAATCACTTGTGTATAAATGGTTGAATTCTTATAATTTTATATATAAGTTGCACAGTTTTTAATGTCACAATATTGATTATTGATATTTAATCCTTATGTTATAGGGATACTATCTTTAAATTAGGTTGGCCAGTTGTGCATAATTTTACAAATCTTGGAAAGATAATATATTAAGAAATTTACGTTCCATCATTTTCACTATTTACTGCTCGTGTTAAAATACTACTATAAAATCTGTCCCCTTCCCCCTTAACAGATTCAAACTATCAACCTGCACTGTATGAAAGAATGGTATCTTGACTTCACAATAGCATTAGAGTACGCTTACGATTTGTAATTAAAATATAAAATATATCCAGGGCATATCGTAAAAAAATTTTAGAGCTGCACAAACGTAGTTCCATTGAGAAATTTTTAGCCTGATTTTCTTTGTCTCCGACAAAAACCAGGTTAATATGGTGTATTGATCTACGGTGGATGAAAGGGGAATACCAATAAAATGCGTTTTGGAGTCCTAGAAGACTGTTACGACCATTTTTGGTCATGTCAACTAAAAATAATTTGCTCAGCTCAATACCGACCAAAATGGATCAAATTTGTGAAATAGGCCTGTATTGGCGGTGGATTTGATGTTCTGGAGTGGGAATGACCTCGGGTCTAAATTCAACTGTGCTCAAATTTGTGAGAGGGGGTGCTAAAGGGCTAAAATCGCAAACATTGTTCTTTTTTAAACTAATCGATAGGAAATCCAAAGTTATACAACATTTCCAATAATCAGTCCCTAGATCAATTAGAAGGGAAGATATGAGGATTTTTCCTATTTTTCACTTTGGTAAAGAGCTGTTCCTTCCCTATCATCCCTCCAAATTGAGCTAAGAACATGAAATTTGATATATAGACTTGATGCGGTCCATTGGGGGGGAGGGGTCAACTTTTCAGTCCCATTGCGCTCCCTTACAGCTCGGAATAGTTTTTTGGATAGGTTTTCTCATGATTTGAGTTTGTTCCTCGCATAACTCCCCTCCCCAATTGAGCTAGGAAGTTGAGACGGTTAATTCTGAAATATGAAAAAAAGTGAAGAAAAAAGACCTTTCGCTTAAATTTCTATAAGTTATTAATTTATGTAATTTTGTATTGATTTTTTTGTCGTTTGAGCGCAACAAAATTTGATAAAGTATTCAAAATTTTGAAACTGTACGATTTTTTTTAGAGCTGCACAAAATGTGCGGAGTTGCACGTTAGAATGCGCCCTAAATGTGTCTAAATTAGCATTTCAAATACTCCGAGGAAAGAACTGATCTCCGGTTAGTATTCAAGTGGTCAAACCACTACTCTCATCTGAACATATTGCACGACAATTCAATTCAAAATCAGTTTTTCCAAATTCATATGGTAAATGAATTTTTTCCCTGGCTTAACATTACCATCGATAATCTGAAATTTTTTGTTTTTATCTATTTTTCTTTTACTTATACTAATGAAATGAAAAGATCCGCTGTTGATTTTGACGTGTAAACGATATCCAGGCACTTTAGTATTTTGTATCTTCTTGCAAATTCTTAATTTACAAAAGAAAAAAAAAATCATCGTAATGTTATTGACAAAAAGCTAAAACAGAACATATTACCCATGTTATTTTAAAAAATTAAAATTAATCCTTAACAAATAAAAAAAAAAATAGGTAAGACGTTGAAATTGGGTAACTTTTTTTTAAATACGCGAGTCATAATTTTTTTTAAAGATTTTTTTCACGTATTAAAAATCTTATGTTTATATAGGCTGCTGTTTCAATGATACGATAACAAAGTAAAAATATGTACTCATATTTACCCTAAAAAATTTCAAATCTTGACGCGGTAAGTAATCGACGTACTTGAAATTTTATTTATTTTGCATTAAACCATCATCCGTAACAAAATTCGATTTATTTGTTTATGATGGTAATATGAAAATATTTTTTTCGATCATTCGATCCGAGATTCGATACAGAATATATTTCGAATGAAAATACTCGTGTAAGTTGGAAGGTACTCGAAGAGAAAAAAAAAATTACAAAATTTCACGCTCGGAATCGTCTTATTATTTTTGTTTTAAAAATATTTTTTCTTCGTACTTATTCGTACAAGTATCAAACTCTCCAGTGTATCTTTGTAAATAAAAAATAAATTACTAGTCGAATTCAATGAATCGTGTATAAGACTGACTGTGCTATGTATTCTGTATATATATTTTGCGCTTTATACGAGTCAGTTATCTCGTTTTTAATCGCAAAAGAAAATAAATAAAAATCATAAGACTCGTGTGTATTCTCGTCTAGTGAGAAATATGTACTTAGCTGAATGCATTAAAATGTTCAATAAAAATCTCTACAATAAAATCACACCAGACGTATAGACACCACGGCCACGCCACATCACGTCACGTTACGCATCAGCTATAATAAATTCTGTTCGCCGGGAATAAAGTTAGTACCTTTATCCAGTACCCATACAATATAATATGCAACCGTATTACACGTATATAAAGTTTGTTTACACGTCGTAAATAACCATTAACCAGTAGAGCGCCTCCAAGATTTGTACGAGAGAAATGATCCAACTAATTTCTAATGATAATAAAAACCGTCCAAATAATTACATTGATACCATAACTAAATTACTATCAACTTTTTTTATTACCCATGATACCTACCTACGAAGTTGTTGTTAACCTCAAAGAAAAAAAAATGAATAAACGAGTAATTAGCTACCATCGTAGTATCGGATATGGCAAGGATGTTTAGCTTAATTCAACGACGCGACGACCGCGCGACGTTCACTCGGGTGTATGTCTTAATTGTATTCTATTTCTCAAGCTTCCTCGTTTCCGCAATTTTTCGTCCAATTTAAAGGAAGTTCAACTTGGTTGGTTTGACTTTTTCTCATTTATGTAGCAACTCACGGTGTATAAGATAAGCATAAGATAAGCGTACTTTCGAGTACGTTTGTAGTATTTTTGTACTCACGAGTAGGTGGATTATTGTTGCTTTGAGTTCAATATGCGGATAATTTTTTTTTTTTTTTTTTTTTTTTTTTTTTTTTTTTCATAATACATACCCGTCGTAGCATTGATTTGGTATTTTAAAATGATAAAACCAGTTCGTATTTGGTTTAATCTCATATTACGTTTTTATAGATAGTTAACATATTATGCTTAGAAATTGTGTAAATTTCACGAGACATGATAATACGTTCTATATGGATATTTAGGTAGTAGAGATACTAGATACGTAGATACTTATTTAAAAATAAGTTGCAATTTTAACCTCATTTGCAATGACCTTGACCTAAAAAGGTGAACTCTATGGTCGGCGATCGTCTCAAATATCAGCAATTAGTATTAAATAAAATTATCAAATTGCTATTTGTCTGATGCATATGATGAGAAACAATTATACTTTGTATAATTATCTTGACATATTACTCGACTGTATTTTTAACATATCACTTCCCAGTTCTCATTGCTGTTGCAATTAGCTAAAAGTAGATGTAAAGTTTTATTTATGTATGCTTAAAGAAAAAAAAAAAAAAAAAAAGAAAATGCATCGAATTAAACGTGTGAACACAAATTAACAAATTAACGCGGTAATACGAGTAGCACCTTATTAAATGATTGTTTAAAATTAATTACCTATGTTGTTATGTTTGCTTCCAGGTTGATGTAACGTTTTGGAGAAAAAAAAAAGAAAAAACTACTAAATAAGAGATAAAATTCAATATGATGATAGCGCTGAAGGAGAAGTTGAGTTTCTTGTACAATGGATACGTGTTGACTATATTGACTTTGGGCTATCTATCTTCAGAACTGGGTCATTTCCTGATTGGTGTTACTAGCAAAGCAACTGCTACCGATGTACACTATGGTGATATTAAATGTCAATTGAATAAAACAAAACCGCATTTCAATCTAACATTGCACGAGCATTGTAACTCCGCCGGTAGTGCAGACCAGTAAGTATAAAAGTACATACCGATTACCTATAGACTATATTTCTGGTTGAATGAAAAACAAAAGTTTTCTCGAAACGATGGTTTTCGTTGTAAAATAATTGTTTTATTTTTCTCTTCTCGTTCGTAAACTGCGTAGGTATTCTTCTCGCATTCGAATTCGAAATTGTAATAGAGGTTTCGGCTTGGTCTCTAGTTCTGTAGTTTAATTTATTATAATATCCTCGGAGATTTCATCGATTTTTATCACTGTATCTGTATATCTATAGCTGTATCTACTGATGTGCTAGAGGTATGTAACTTGTAGCACAGAAGGAAGAAATCTTCTTCTGGGTAGTTACCTAGTGTAGGTAATGTGAGTTTATTCAGCGTGTTTGTGTGTAAGTATTTGTGAAAATTGATGAATGAGGTGTACCTGTACGTATGCATATAGTGTAAGTAGGAAACAATGAATGCGAGATAACGTGTGCTATTTTTGTATTTGCAAGTTTCCTCTTACCCATTTGGGAATATTGATAAACGAAAAGTTGCAGATTACCAAGTTTCCGTTTTCCACAATTGTGTATATTATTTTTATTGCATTGAGGATTTGCAGAAATAGAACTGTGGGTATAGTTTTATTCGTAAAGGTCGGTTCTTGGTGTGTACGAAATAGAATCCTATGTAGTAGTGGGTATAATCGTACCAAAGGTGTAAGAAAATAAGTAGGGGAAGCTTATGTATTACGGACTTCATGTACCATCGTGGCCTTTCCAGTTCATGAAACATTCAATAAAGTTTTTTTTTTTTATCGTGTTACCTATATCTATTACATCTCTCTCACTATTAGTATGCTGCGATTTTATTTGAAAAAAAGTGGAAACCTCTGTCTTTGAGGGTTTGAGGCAATGTCTGGGTCACGCAAGGCCAACGTAAAAACTTTTTGGAATTTTACATTAATGAGAATGTATTTAATTATTTATTTGTTTAAAAAATTGATTGTTTTTTCAATCAGGAAGAAGAATGTGGGAAGGGTATGGTGAAAAAATGAAAATGTAGAGGATCTTGCATTCTTGCTACATGAAGTTTGGAATGAACGTATAGTTTATTATCGCACTTTTTATGTTGGTATTCTCATTTTTATGATTTTCAATTTGCGCTGACAATGGACGATTTTTCCAGGCGAGGAGAAAAAAAGATGAAACCCTCATCTCTCCTTTAATCGCTCCAGAAAATTAATTTTTAGATATGTTGTGTAATTTTTCATTTCATTTTCTATCGATTAGTTTAAAAACGACCATTCTTTGCGAATTCCAGCCTCCTCTAGTCCTTTTCTAAATTTTTATCATGCTTGAATTTGAACTCGAATTATTCACTATTATAGCGTTGCCAATCTGGCACCAGTACAGGCTTGTTAACCAAATTTGAGCGATTTTTACCGCGCTTTGGAAAGAAATGGTCCAAAATTTATCATACTGTTATGGAGGGTGTCTGGCGAGAGAGTGGCGTAACTATATAGTCCGGCGTATGGCTGAGGTAAGAGTGCTCCCTCCCCCCCCGCTAATTTTCCCTGAGATGTTCTTGCCTAAAGGAGACATCATAGGGAGCATTTTAAGCCTTGTTACCTAAAATCAAAGTTGGCCGAATTTACAAAATGGCGGTCATTCTGATTAACACGTACACTGAAATTTCACATTTTGGCATACAACTCAAAAACTATGGGACTTACAAAAAAAATCCAAGACCAAAAATATTCCCTTTGTAATATTTAAAATATTTTTTATCCTATAAATTTTACTGTAAATCCTTTAGTTTTAGAGTTAGATGCTAAAATATGAAATTTCAGTGAACCTATAATCAAAATGACCGCCACTTTGTAAGTTCGGTCAATTTTGATTTCGGGTAACATGGCATAAGATGTTCCCCAGGATGCTCCCCCCTCAAGAAAATACATGTTACCTTCGGTCGGCAAGGGAGAAGCTTGTTTTTCCCACCTATAGAGGAACCCGGTGCATATAAATTACTACTGCGCGTAACTTTTCACGCGATTATCTTGAGAACATGACCATTTCCAGCATACAACAAGGTATCAAAAATATTTTAAATTTTATGGAGAACATTTTTTGTCCTATATATTTTTTCTGTATGGCCGATATTTTTCGTGGTATAAGCATAAATGTAAAAGTTCAGGTCACATGTTGATCAGAATTACCGTCATTTTGTAAGTTCGGCCAATTTTGATTTTGAAAAATGTCACCAAGATGTTCCTTTTAAGAAGAAGTATTCTGGACTAATACATAACTTCAGAGGAGAAGGGTGGGGGGATTTTTTGAAAATTTTGCAAAATTTTGAAAGTCGGAGATTGGAAAATTAGTATCGAATTTTATCCTTTTTTCGCGTGTAAGAATGAATGTTTACGTGAAAAGAATCGGTGGGGGTGGTCACCAAACACCTACCTCCCTGTTATGTCACCGCGGCGAGATGATTTAAAAACTTGAAATTCGTATGTAAAAGGGTATTGCCAAAAAAACAGGATTGTTTGTCGGAAATATATCGGCAGTTTTTGGTGGAGCACAGGTTGGCAAAAGGTGCTACATTTTAGGGGTTTGCAAAATGTATTGATAACTTCTTTTGTAAGTAAATTTCATCAAACTTTCTAGAATTATTTTCCAATCAGATCATTTCTTTTTTCTTGGAAGCTTTCTTGCTTGATTATAATTTGCGAAACCCTGCATGAAATTTACCCCCATCAAAACTGCCAAGATATATCCGACAGACAATATGTCAAATTAAGAAGTTACATATCTTGAAAACTGTAGGGGCAAATGAGTGTTAGAAAATTACAATTGAAACGAGTTTTTAAATATGGAAACGGATAATAGATGGAAAATTGAGCTAATTGTGCGTTGCTCATTTTTTTTTACAAGTTTTCAATTGAAGAGGATGTTCTAAAAATTTAATCAAACCGAAATCTTTCAAACAAAATAATAATGGATATGACTGGTGCATAAATTGTCTCATTTTTGTGCACGCAAAAAATGGAAATTTCAAAATTTGTTCAAATTTCTATGTACAAATACTATCCATTTCCATTTTTATTTAAAGATTTCATTTTGATCAAATTGTTAGAATAGACTCTTCAATTTCGAAATTGGCTGAAAAATTAAAGAAACAAAATTTACTCAGAGTTCCTTCATTCCCATACACGAAAATTTGTTTGAATAGTAAATTTTTCAGAACATTCATTCGCCCCTTCAATTTTTAAAATAGGCAACTTCTTCATCTGGCATATTTTTTGGCGGTATACAGTTATATTCAAATTTGAAGTTTTGACATTCTCTCGTCGGACACCCTGTTCCTACCTGTAGAAGAAAGTTGTCTTTAACTAAATTGAAAACGAATTCTTGGAAACAATCTAACTCAGTTCGGTTGAGTATTCTTGCATGTCAGGTACTTTTCCCTTCTGTTCAATTATTTTCATGCCATAAGTACGAGTAATTCAAATTTGGTAGATAGCTACCTACTATCTATTTAAAATACCTACCAACCTATCTATATTTAATTTCGGTTAAATACATGTTTTGAAAAGCCAGTTCAAGTGTTGGTTGCATCGCTGTGGTATTTATATTTATTCAAATTGTATTTTACAGATGCTACGAATTATTGTTGGATGATGGGCAGCCATATTGTGAATGGAATTACAACGGTCTTGGTTTCGACTATCAAATTTTAGCTGGTCCGTGTTTCATCGCAGTGTACACCGTAATAGGCGTATTTTTCGGTATTGCTGCTGATAAATATAACAGGTACGTGTTATACGAGGCAAACGTTAGTAATAATCGTAAAAAATCAATTTTTCCCGTCTAAATTTGATTAGAGTTTAATTAGAATTTTCACGCGTCCGTTGAACACATTGTCTACTTGATAATTGCGTAGTTCCGCGTCGAAATTGGTAAACAATTTTTTCCCAATAAATTTCGCGTATGTCAATTATCCTGCGAATTTTTTTTTTCTCCTGAAACATTATTAAATAAAAAAAAATCATTTGTTGGCTTTAATTTTTCATGCGTGAGAAATTTTTTTATTGAAGTCGTAATCCGCAGACTTTAAATTTTTCAAGCGTAAATGTGTAAATTATGTAATGAAATTTTTATTCGATATTTTACGAAATAAAAGCCAACATTGGTTGTATGGAAGTATTTTTTTTTTTTTTTTTTTTTTTTTTTTTTTTTTTCATTTTATAAAATAAAATAAAGATATAAGTAAGTACGTATAAGTTAGTAGCTAGGCTACGATGGGTACGATGGATATATTTTCGTATTTTATGATTCGTTGGATAAAACGAACGTTAATGATCTTGAATACATGTAGAATTATTCGAGTCGGACGGTAATTTTTGCCTAGCCTATAAATTAATCATTTTTTGACGTCGAATTCTGTTGCTATAAATTTCGAAAGGTTGTGACAGTCGAGTAAGCTTTTTAAAACTCAGTGAAACAATTTAGAATGGCGTGAAATTCAAGTTACGCAGTGAATTTAAAAAGAGCAGATTGCGCGGTAACTGCTCTTAAATGATGAAGGTTTTCTTTCGCTGCGAATAACAACGAATTGTTTTAAAAGTATCTAATGCTTTTTTCAACAGTGTATTATTGTAATGAAACAATACGAAAAAGGCTCAATGAAAAGAAATAATCTCTGCTGTAGTTATATTCTTTCGTTATACTACATGTACAAGCAGCTTAATAAAAATTAATTGGCATCGTTAAATTTTATTTTTTTCAAATCAATATCGTCGATTGAAATTTTAAGCTTTTGAAATCGCTGAAACAGTTCGTTTTGGTTTAATTTTTTCAAATTATACCTATCAGCGATCGAAAATTTAAAATAAATTTTTATACAGATCAACAGCTTCGTATGTACGTAAATTGAATATTGAGTTTTTGCGACAGCGACAGTTTGCTCAACGAATACAGATATTATTAAACTGTGTTCAATATAATAAATTAAAATGTAATTTAGTAAAGTTGATTTTAGCGTTTATCCCAGAGGTCAGGTAAGATAACTTTTACCGGCAAAAATGTGCTAACTTTTTACATTAACACTTTGCAAAGATTTTAACGCGTAAAAAACCCTATACTTAGTTACCTACCCATGTAAACGTATTATTTATGTTGCAGAGCTAGACTGGTATCGTTATCATTTTTAATTACGAGTGTATCAGTTGCACTAATGGGACTCACCGACGCTTACTGGCAGCTAGTTTTGTTACGAGTGTTATTAGCTACTGGGTAAATATTTTACGTTTTGTTAAGTAGGAATATTTTAAGCACTTTGTAGTCTGTAGTATCATAAATTATAAATTCTGTGAAGAAAAAAAAAAAAAAAAAAAGAAAAATAATCGGCTTAAGGATAAAATTATCTTTTGCTTTGAAAATACTCGACTATAAA
>FIZR01013097.1:0-11606 GCA_900060175.1 Ferrisia virgata
TTTTTTTTTTTTTTTTTTTTTTTCATTTCTCGCAAAGTATAAGTAAGCGTATTTTTTTTTTCCGCACGTGGAATGAAAATAAGTAGAAATAGTTACGTCGTATCGTCGTGTATCGTAATTACGCAGTATCTGCGAATACTTTCTCGTGGTAGGAAGTACGCTGATACCTCGCCTGGTCCATGTATCCACAATGAAGGATGGTCGATGAATGAATGTGGTGAAATGTTTTTTAATTTCATTCGCGACGATTCGCGTCTCTCAGGTAGCTGATATTATCGGTCGAATTTGACAGAATCCACCATCTAATGGCTACATTCTGCGTATACTTGGGACTCCCACGGAAGACAGCCACTTCTAACCAACGCCTACGATGTTTTCTTTGTCGTTGTTACGAGACGACGTTCGAATGGTCTTCGCTGATTATTTTCCTTCTTTCTTGTCTTCGCGGTTTCGTTTGATTAATCTAACAATACCACAGAATAGACTCTTGATTAAGATGAAGGTTTTGTTTTTCCTGCGGTATTTAAATGAGATACGGATGTAGGGAAGGAGAGCAGGACGTAGATTTTTGATCATTTTTCATCGCAGATTTTGGCAACACTGTGAGCTCTGCGATAATTTAAGATTAACTTGATCTGATGGTACGATCGCTTATGCTATGCTATCTTGACTATTAGAATTTGAACTATTTTTCGCCAACCAACCAACCCCTTGTCTCAACCCCTCTCCCCTCACTAGTTTCTGAAACCGTGATAGATTAAACTGATATCGTAAACACAAGTATAACGAGTTTAAGACCAAGTCAATGTTTGCCAAACAGGTGGGCCCACATAAATACCTACATTTTGGTGTATACGAATAATAGGTATTTGTAAAGGAAGATTTAGCGAGGTGAAGGGGAAGCGGCGGCTGCTAGAGCTTCGACCGTGAAATTTCTCCCCTAATGGTCTAACTTTCTAAATAAATCTCACTTTGGGGGCGAATTTGCGCCGACGACGATGTACTTTTATACTTATTCGAATCGTCGAAGGATTTCCAGCCTGGGCCAGCGCCAACGTTAAGTCGTGTCTTGCCACGGATCGCGTATAAATAACGATTAATGGGAGCTAAAATCGAAACGTTTACCGGGCGAAATTTCGTTTCAGTGTAACCAAATAGAGCGGCGGAGAAGAACAGGAAAAAATAACGAAATATTATGTACGTTGAATTAATTCTCATTCTAATTTTATCGATACAACTGGCTCGTTTGGACACTTACCTACGTATCAAGACGAAGAAAAGATTCGCTGATGAAAGAGATCAGGTTAGAGGGGGTTGTTGAGGTGTGCAAATGCATGTCATGATGAAAATTTCGATCTAATGATCAATCAAAGTAGTGGATATTGTTGATGTAAATTTTTCCTAAAAATTTTGTCCTATATATAGTTTGCCTATCATAATTATTGAAGGGGAAGCGTTTATTTGAATTTCACGAGACCCTTCAAATTATGAAGATAGGCAAATTTTATACAGGGCAAAAACTGCTGCGAAAGTTGCCTAACATTCAAAATCATCATGATCAAAAATTTTATCCAAGGGCAACAACAATCAAGTTGAATGAAATTTGAATGAAAGAAAAATTGTCCATGTTGTAATTTTAAATAATCGATCTGGTGGTAGATAATTTCTGCAATAAGTTCGGTTACATTGAAAATTTTCCTACTTCAATCATTTGCAGGTGCGTTTGAAATTCAAATTAATGAGGCCCCTTCAATAATCAAAATAGACACAATATATATATAACAAAATTTGCAGTAAAATATTTTGTCTACGAAGTCCAGAATTTACATCTGTCATTTGATCGAAATCACTAAAAATTGACAAGAAATTTAGATTTTTACAACTGAAAACGAATAAGAAAGGGATCGATAGTCGAAAACCAGTAAAATGCGAATCAAAGGCACCTACTAAGTTTACATGCAGGGTTTCAGCGTTATAAATAATTTCAGACAGACAAGTCAGGAAATAAGGGTTTAATAGGCCGAAAATAACCACCTAATAGGGGGGGGGGGTTATTTTTGGCAACAGAGTAAAGAAAAAAAAGCATTGCTGCGCGATGCCTTTTCAACCTGATACGATCAAAAACCATATATTTGAGGCTGTGAACAGGTGAAAAGAGGCTGAAAAGTCGAGACCCCCAAAAAGCGTATCGCGGGTCCCTAATAAATATGCATACCTAATTTCAAGTTGCTAGCTTCATTTTGTGGGACAATAGGAGAGGAACAGCCTTTTTTCAGGGTCAAAAGGGGAGGGGGTCCTCCATATCTCGCCTCCTAATTGACTTAGTGAGTTCCTTTTTGGATATGTTAGGCAACTTTTGACTCTATCAATTCATCTAAAAAAAGTCCATTTTTGCGTTTTTGACCCCTCACCACCCGCTTCTTTAAAATGGGGCAAAGCTGAATTTTGATTCAGGGTTATCCCCACTCAGATATATCTAATCTGCCGCTAAACTGAGCCAATTGATCGAATTGGATTGATTTTGGTCGGTATCGAGCAGAATGAATGATTTTAATGTTTGGGGGAAAAAATAAAAAATAAAAATAAATATCTGACATGTTTGAAAATTGTCTTAATGGTCTTCTAGGACCCCAAAATGGATTTTGTTGATATCCCCTCCCCCCACATCCGCCGTTAATAACCTTGTTTTCATTGACAATATTACATAGAACATCAGACTAAAAACTCAAAAAAAGGGAAAAACTGACGGAAAACCCACTTTTTTGGGGCTGGGGGGGGGGGATTGTAATGGAGCAAAAAAGTCGGAACCTCTAGAGGGCACATCTAAGACCCCAACTAAATGTGCATACCAAATTTCAACTTCCTAGCTCATTTAGGTGCGAAGAAAAGGGAGTAATAGCCTTTTTTCAAGGTCAAAAAGGAGAAACCTCCTCATATCTCCCCTCCTAATTGACTAAGGAAGTTGATTTTTGGATATGTTATACAACTTTGGGTTTTCTATCAATTGGTTTAAAAAAGAACACTTAATGCGTTTTTGGCCCCTCAGCTGTCCCTCCTCCAAATTAGGATACAACTGAATTTTGACTCAAGGTCATCCCCACTCATAAATATGTAATTCTTTGCCAAACTGAGCCAATTGATCAAATTAGAGCGATTTTGGTCAGTATCGAGCAGATTAAATCATTTTAGTGTTCGGGAGGGGGGAATAAGTAAATAAGAATAAATATTTGACACGTTCGAAAATGATCTGAACGATTCACCCCCTCCCCCTGATCCGTTGTAGGTCGATGGACTGCAATATTCTGGTTTTCATTGATAATATGACAATGAAAATCAGGCTAAAAATCTCATACATATGTTTTAATATGGAAAAAATGAGACCGTCTGGAAGCCAATAAATAAATTTTAAGCACCACTCCTCCATCTTCAATTCCCACCAGTCCAACGGTCTTCATTCGGTGATATGAGGTGATGAAAAAATCAAGCTCAAGATCTCTGTTTTCGTTTCAATTGTGTATCATCAGATTTTCAAAGCCTACCACCGAAGCGTCGTCGTACAGTCCTAAATATTCACTATACATAAATATTTGATTGCCGAGCCATCGTCTGTCACCGGTCATCAGCGCCATTTCAAATCGAACCACATCGAACCAAGCCTCCAGGTTGAATCTCTCAACGAACGGCGGAGATAAAAACAGAGTAAATAATAACGAAGACGCGAAATAAAACACACGATAAGACGCAATACTCTCGTCATCGAATGTCCTTCGCCCCTCCCCTCAGATCATTAAAAAAAAAAAGGCCCGATAAAGTTTAGGATAATCGTATGCCCGGCAGGCTTTATACGTAGGACCAACCCGACACCTCTTACACCTCTTAAATATCGAAAGTACCTACAACAAATAGGTAGGTAGGTCTGTATTAGGCATCGTGAACGAAGGAAAAATGGTGGCAAAGAGCAGGCCGCAGGGTTTACATAGCGAAGAATTCGATGAGCCAGCAACCACTACTCAACGTTCGTATTGCATAATTTATAAAGTACGTCGTTGTAGGCGGCTGGCAGCTTCGGCTAAGGTTGGGCAGAGGAGAGGGTGCAGGCGCTGACTCTTATTGTGTATACTTTTCATTATCGAGCATTCATTTAAATAATTTAATCGCCGCCATCGTATCGTTTCGATATGGCCAAACCATCAATTCCTCCTCCCCCCCCATCTCTCTCCTCTTCGTTTTCGAGGTGATTTGTAATTCCCCTCTGCCACCCAGCGCCGTAAATTACGTACCGTACCAAGTATAAGATGTAGAAGAGAGGAGTGTTGTAGGTCGGGGAGGGAGGCTTGTCGAACGAAAAAAAATTATTCTTACAGAGTTGGTATTTTGGCGCTAATTTTTTTTTTTTTTTTTTGCATTTCACAGGTAACATCTGCCATGTAACGTGATCAGGGGCAGGTTTTGCAGCGAACACGTGTAAAGCATATGCCACACCGTCGAAAAGGCAGGTACACACTACACAGGTAGGGAGGAAAAGTGGCGGCAATCGATAGGTTATATAATTTATTGAACTATTTCAGAGGCAAGAAAAGATAAGAAACGAAGGGAAGAAAGTAAAACCTTTTTTTGTAATTATATAATGTTTTGTTTAATCGCTAAAGAGTTAAGCTGTACGATTCTTACTCTTCTTGGTCTGATTCTGCCTCTCTTCTGAGGATAACACGACCACATAACAACCTCACGAGTCCTAGTTCACTTTGACGTTTTGACCCGAAAATAAATCATTCAAAATTTCAATTTACAATTCTAGGACAAAGGGGAAGTGAAATAACAAAAGAACTTTTCAAAAATTTCTAAAAAAAAAAACACTCAAAAAAATGTCATCTAAACTTGTACATATAAACACGATGTAAAACGTTATACAAAAAATGGGTTGTAAAAAAAACAACTCTTTGGCATTTTGGAAACGTAAATGAACAAAAAACTGATCAAAAAGTCGTTTTACGGGCCAGAGAACATAAAAATCAAGACAAAAAGGTCTTCAAAACGTTGCAGCATAAAAATATAAATAATTGAAAAAATCATAAAAATGCATTTATTTTGAACGTATTTTGAGTGAAAAAAAAATTCATCGCAAAACGACGATTTTTCAGCCTGATTTTCGTGACATATTACAAACATAAGAAGTGAAAAAAAAACATTGCGGGTAGGAAGGGTTCAATGGTTGCGAAAAAGTCGAAACCCCCAAAGGACACAACTAGGGCCCCTACTAAATGTACATATCTAATTTCAACTTCCTAGCTTAATTTAAAGCTGAGTTATGCAAGGAACAGCCTTTTTTCAAGGTCAAAAAGGGTGGAAACCCCCATATCTCCCCTTTTAATTGACTTAGGAAGTTGATTTTTGGATATGTTACACAACTTTTAATTCTCTATCAATTGGCTTAAAAAGGAGAAATTTTTTCGTTTTTGACCCCTCAGCACCCCTTCCCCTGAATTGGAGCATAACTGAATTTTGACCCAAGTTCATCCCCACTCATTTATATATCTAATTCGCTGCCAAACTGAGCCGATTTACCGATGAAATTTGGTTTAAAGGTTGGCAAAAAAGTAGTTAAATGAGCCGAAAATTGATCAAAAATTGCAAAAAAAAAAAATTGAAAAATTGGTGAAAATTGACCAAAATTTTTTAAAAACCATGAAATTTGGTTTAAAATTTGACAACAAATAGTTGAATGAGCCGAAAATTGATTAAAATTTGCAACAAAATATTGAATTTTTAGTCAAAATTGACAAAAAATTGTTAAAAACTCTGAAATTTGGTTTAAAATTTGACAAAAAATAGTTAAATGAACCGAAAAATGAACAAAAATTGCAACAAAATATTGAAAAATGAGTGAAAATTGACCAAAAATCGTTTAAAAACCCTGATATTTGGTTTAAAATATGGCATAAAATACTGAAAAACAAGTTAAAATTGACCAAAAATTGTTAAAAACCATGAAATTTGGTTTACAGTTTGACAAAAAAATGATGAATAGTTGCATAAAACTAACCAAACATAAAAAATCATCAAAAATTGAACAAACATCTTCAAAAATTCCTAAAATTTGGATAAAAATTTGGAAAAAATTGATAAAAAATCACGAAAAAAGGTGGAAAAATACATAATAATTCGACGAAAAATGAGAAAAATCATTGAGAACCGGTTGAAAAATTACAGAAAGTTGATCAATAAATATGAAAACCCCGCAAAAAAATCATCGAAAATTGACCAAAAATGATGAATTATTTTTGAAATTTGGATAAAATTTATCAAAAATCACGAAAAACTTGTATTTTTAACCCATTTTTGTCAATTTTTCACATTTTTGGATAGTTTTCGCTAATTTTTCAACGTTTTTTGCGATTTTCGATCAACTTTTTGTAGTTTAAATCATTTTTTGTCAAATAATTTACTCATATTTCAATTATTTTTAACAATTTTTGCCTAATTTTCATATTTTTTTGGTAATTTTTAACGATTTTTTTTCATATTTTAGGGTAATTTTCATTCAATTTTCAATATTTTTTTATGATTCATGATAAATTTTCCGTATTTTAAGCTCATTTTCGTTAGTTTATTTTAACTAAATTTTCAACAATTTTCGCTGGTTTTCAACGATTTTTCTCATATTTTAAGACAATTTTCAACTAATTTTCAACATTTTTTCGTGATTTGTGATCAATTTTCCATTTTTTGTACGTTATTCTATCAATTTTTAAACCAATTTTCGGCGACCTTAGACGATTTTACTCATATTTCAGGTCAATTTTCATACATTTTTCAAAATTTTTTCATAACTTTTGATCTTTTTTCTGCATTTAAGCTCATTTTTGTCGACACTTACTCAGCAGATATGCCAGGTGAATCTGGCTCAGAGCTGAATTTTGAAATTGACCAAGGGAATTGTTGGTTCTTATGGGATGAAAACCTTGCTGTTGATATTTTAAAGGACATTCCAACCCAAAAATAACAGTAAGCCTGCAGTTTAAATTTTACTTATTTTGGTCGGTATTGAACTAAGCAAATTTTTTAGTTCCAGGGGGGGGGGGAGAGAAGAAAAACAAATATCCAAGATTGCCAAACATGGTACAAATGGTCAGACGTCAAATATAATATAAATATCGCCAACTGCGCCATCTTTATTTATGATCAACGTTCCAAGTAAGTAATCAAATGCCACAAAAGTACCTTACCTACTTAATGAAGAAAAGTTATCATCTTCTACCTCTCCAACGTCTAAATAGGTACATTTAAGTTTTAGTCTTTCCAAAGGTGGTGTATGAGTATGCCTACTTTATAAATGCGAACCTTACAAACCACTACAATCTTCATCTAGCCAGATTATTTGAAAATTATCAAGATGGTTCAAGTTAAATTAGGTATAAGTATAGAGAGGTTCCAGGCCACGCAGCGAACAGAATCCATTCTCGCCCAGATAGCAGATAGGTACGAGTTAATTTTTCTTCGCTCGAGTTTGCCAACCGATGGGCTCAAACTTCGACTCGGTTCTTTGTAGAGGGCGGCCCGCCGCGTCGCGCTGGGTTGAGCCGCCGCCACGTGCTTCGGGGCTATTTCAAAACCGCGCGTAATTTGTCCGCTCGTTTGTTTACTCCTTTTGAACTTCTTACATCTGCTTTCTTTATTCATTTGTTTATTTATCTACGGTTTTATTTTTAATAAAAATAAGCTTCCAGCGATACGGTGCTTGGGTAGGGAGTACGGGTTACGGTTTAGGTAGGTAACGAAATTTTCCAACCTGCCGGATTACGCGAATAAGTATAAATTAAAATCGGCTACGAATAAATTGGATTTTCTAAATCGACGAATTCAACTTCGTTATAATTTATCTGTTTGTTTGTTTGTTGGCTTGCTTCTGCGCTGCGTGCAAGCATATGGAAGATAGCACATTAAGATTTGATGCCGCAGACTACAGATATTAAAAGGTTCTACTTTTAAATAGAGAATTACTCAAGGTGACGAAGTGTATTTAATATCATTAACCCGAATATGCCTTGTTTTTTCTGACATTAAAATAGTGTAACGAAACTCGCATTATGTAATTTCATTTTTTAGCCTGTTTTTCCACGGCATATTACCAATGAAAACCAGGCTATTAAGGTCTGTCAAACATTGACTGATAAGGAGGGAGAAGGGGGAGGGATTAACAAAATCCCGTTTGGGATCCTAGAAGACCAATTTTTGACCTTGTCAGATATTTATATTTATTTATTTACCAACACCGAAAGATGTGAAATTACATATTCTACAAATTTCCGTCAACAGTGGATCATCAAAAGAGGACCATCAACAGTGGACTGTAAACCGTTGACTGTCATCAATGAATCATTAATATTAAATTAGTATTAGTGGGCTGTCAACCATAAACCATGATCAGTAGACTATCAACAGTTGACTTTCGACGGTGGACCATCAACAATGCACCATCAACAGTTGACTGTCAACAGTGAACCTTTATCAGTGAACTGTCATCAGTGGGCTGTCAACAGTATACCATCAACAGTTGACTGTTAACAGTGCATCATCAACAGTGGACTGTAAACCGTTGACTATCAACAATGAATCATCAATAGCAAACCATTATTAGTGGACTATCAACCATAAACTGTAATCAGTGGGCTGTCAGCAATTTTTTGACAGTGGACCATCAATAATTCACTGTCAACAGTAGGATTTCAATAATGGACCATCAACAATGCACTATCATCAGTTGACTGTCAACAGTGAACCATTATCAGTGGACTGCCAACAGTGAATCGTTATCAGTTGGCTGTCAGCATTAAACTGTTATCAGTGGATAGTCAACAGTACACTTTTAACAGTTGACAGTCAGCAGTGAACCATCAACAGTTGATAGTTAGCAGTTGATTGTCAACAGCGAAAGACCGTTATTAGTGGACTGCCAACACTGTACCATTAACAGTCGACTGTCAACAGTGAGCTGTTAATAGTGCTTGACAGCCCACATTCGTTCACACTTGGCCAACAATAGTTTATATTCAACTGGGACTGCCAGCTTCTTGAACGTCAACTATTGATGGTCCACTTTTGTCAGCCAATTCGCTGTCAATATAGGGCCATTAACAGTTGGCTGTCAACAATGGGCCGACTGTGAACAGCTGACCATCAACCACTGATAATGGTGTACTGTTGATGGTCTACTGTTGACAATCAATTGTTAATGGTATACTGTTGACAGTCCACTGATAACGGTCCTCTATTGAAAGTCCACGTTTATCAGTCAACGCCCTGTCAACAGTGGACCGTCAACTGTTGATGGTCCAGTGTTGACACTTCACTAATGATGGTCTGTCAAGAGTTGACAATCCAAATCTTGATGGTTCACTTTCACTGGTCAACTCTTGACAGTCTACTGTTGACCACCAACAGCAAATTATCATTTATTGACAAGTTGAAATGTTGTGGAAAATTAAGAAAATTCGCCCCGACTTCGTAGTTAGAGTTTCAAGTAATGTTTAACTCTTTAATGCTGTGTTAAAATGTTCGGACTTATGCAGTTGTACAATTTTCAATATTAAAACACCCCCTTAGATCAATTAAGAGGTGAAATACGAGGGTTTCTCCTGTTTGACCTTGAAAATTATGCTCTTCCTCCTCCATCTACCCTCCAAATTGAGCTAAGATATTGGAATTTGGTATGTAGACTTAGTAGGGACCATAGATGAGCTTTTTAGGAGTTTAAACTTTTCAGCCCCATGATACGTCCTCATAACTCGAAAAAGTTGTATTTTTTGCCAGTTTTTCTGATTTTTTTGAGTTTATTCCTCTCATCGTCTTTCTCCCTAAATCGGGCTAAGAAGTTGAAATTTGTTATATAGATGTAATATAGGTCCTAGATTTGATTTTTGACGGTGTCAACTTTTCAGCGCCAATAACCTCCCTCTCATCCCTCTACTCTTACCACTGATTTGGAAAAAAGCATAGCATCCGTTCACAAAATTACAACATTTCACGAAAACTACCCAAACGTATCAAGTGTTTGCATTCTACCGAGTCCAACTATTTACTTACCTTTTTATCAGGTAAAAACACAAGCAAAAACACCACCTTAAAATTATTCTTTTTTAATTTTTTTTTTTGTGAAAGTTTTCCAAGCTCGTAGAAAATCTTTATAATACTATCTGGGTTATGGGAAGATGGTACAAAGATGTACCAAAATAAGAAGACCAGTGAGAGAAATTTTTCACTTATCTTTACCTAGGTAATAAGCAGCATGAGCACTTATATTCAGCGAATATTAATAACCACCGGATTATGTTTACTGAACCGGCGAAAAATGATTAAAAAAAAAAGTTATTCGACTCGAATAAACCTGCTGTTACCCTGCACACAGCGTCCGAAAAAAATTACTGTAAAAAATTACTTCGATAATTTACCGCGAGATGGTAATTAAAAATTCTGCCCGGTTCGACCGTATACTTGAATGTACTACCCCTCCTCTCACTCTACCAACTCAAGCATACCCTCTCGCTCGAAGGGTTTTCTTTTTCATTCAATTTCGGAGAAATCTTATCGCGGTAAAAAAATACTGACAATAAAAGTAAAAGAGGAAAGAAACTCGGTTATTTGAAAAATTCGCTCGAATAGGAGAATTCTCACATCTAAACGGAGCAAGTTTCTAATAATAATTTTTAGAGTGCTGAATTTTTGTTGTAAAAATTGTATTTATTACAGGTTTGAAAAAGCCCGGTCGGAAGGACCATACTGGCGAGGGGATGCGCCCCAAAAAAGTATCCCCTTTTTCTCAAATTTGGACATGGCTGAATTTTGATCTAAATTCATCCTCTATCATATACGCATAACTAATCCGTTGTCAAACTGACCCTATAGGCCGAATTTCGGCAAATTTGGTCTGTATCAAGCTGAGTAAATAATTTTAGAGTAGAGAGGGAAAGAGAGGAAGAAGGGGGTAATAAAAATAGATATCTGAAATCTTTATGCTTTTAACTGGGTGGAACATGTTTAGCATACTAAATTTCAACCGCTTATTTTAATTTAGATGAGAGACACGTGAAGGCCAAACTTTATTAACAATAAGAACTGTCAAATAGGTTACTGTTTTAGGGCTGGGAGTGGGTGCAATGAGGCAGTATAAGATCAGTCCATCATAAAATAAGTCCACCGATGTCATTCCAGATCATAAAAATCCGTCCACCGATATCAGTCCAATGATGTCGCATCTCTAATTTTTCTCAACATTTTAACTTGAAATCATAAAATCAATCCTTCATAAAATAAGTCCACCGATGTCATTCCAGGTCATAAAAATCTGTCCACTGATGCCAGTCCAATGATTATGTCACACTGATAATGATTCATTAATAATATCTCCAATCTTCCTCAAGATTTCAGCTTGAAATCATAAAATCAATCCTTCATAAAAATAAGTGCACTGATGTCATTCCGGGTTAACAAATCTGTCCACTGATGCCAGTCCAATGATGACGTCACACTGTTGACAGTCCACTAATAACATAACTAATTTTCATCAACATTTCAACTTAAAATCATAAAATCAATCCTTCATAAAATAA
>FIZR01013101.1:0-13900 GCA_900060175.1 Ferrisia virgata
AGTTCTGCCGAATAAATTGATGAGTATTTATGGATCATGAAATGTTCCTTTTTTTGATTTATAGAGAAAGCATAACCAACGTAGTTGTCAATTTTGGATCCGTCTGTGAAGCATTGGGAATATCCAGGATAACCATCTAATATTTCAAAATAATCGTCGTCGATAGCAAGTTTTCATCACTACTACTTTTTTTTATATGTGTTCAAAAAATGCCACATTTTGCGTTTTTCCACGACTTTCTGAAAAACTGTGAAGGAAATATTTTTGAGAAACGCCCCCCACCCCTGAAATGAATTTAGCACATCAATTTTAAATGGTTAAACGCAAAATTCAATTTTACCTCCCATAGCCGATTTTGATGTTGAATTTGAAGAGAACATCAATGATCCAGGGTCACGTATACGATAAGAATAAATCTATTTTATAAAATTAAAGTAACTTTAAAATATTACATGCTCATTGTATCTTTATTCAAAAAATAATTACTCTATCAAAAGAAAACGTTAGCATTTAGTCCATATAATTTGTTTAGGAATGCAGAAAGAGAATTTAGCCCGAGTGTCTGTGAATGTTCGCGGTTGGTTCTCGCGACGTGATAGAAACATCGCGCCAAACATCACGTTAGCGTATAGCACATCTTTGGCAAACTCATTTTAAAGAGTTTCAATCGATTTTCGAAAAAAATACGTAATAACCTTTTTCATTGGAAATTTAACCAGCTACATTTTTTGATTTAACTATTTTTCTCCATCGCGTTTAGGAACAAAGTTAGGCAAATTTATTCGTAAATAAATCTGTTTTTGGAGCACAAATGAAGATATTCGGGGAGAAGCACCGGTCGATTTTATCCGATTTTGGATGTTGTTTAGGAGGGCGGGGGGAGGGGGTGGTGGTGATCTACAATTCTGCGAACAAAAAAATTATGGCCATAAATTTGTCCGTTTTTTAATGCTGATTTGACTGGACTATATCCCACTACTAAAAGCATTTTTCGCCTTTATTTCGATAGCTACCAAATACCAAGCTAATATTTTCGCCATCAAGTCTCGACTCGGATAAGTTCAAGGTTACGCTATACCGATCAATTGCTCAAAGTGTAAAAATTTAATTAGGTTATCAAAACTAGGCACCCGGCCAATATAAATTATTCGATATTACGTTGGGAAAATTGCCACCTAAATGAAAAAATAGCCGATACGAATCGGACTTGAAAACAGTACTACATATTATAAGAAGGCTACACAACGAATAGGGGAGATTTTCAATATATCGCACTTTGAACGAAAAAAAAAAATCATCTTTATTACGAATACGAGGTAATTCAACTCTTGACCATGTGTGGTACCTTCGACTCTTTTGTTGTAACCATTCTGGAAATGATATTTCACGATCCAACTACTCGTGGACTACTACAGGTCTGCGTACATTATGAAAACGTCTTGTCTACTACACTGCAGCACATCCACAGAGAATAAGAGAGAAAGAGAAGTTAGTATATGGCAGTAAAGAGCCAGCGAGTAAACATCTGCCACATACATTAGTCATTTATTACTTGTAAATATGTAAATTTTTGCCCAAACTCTTTGCCGCGGAGCGCAGCGCGGACGTTTCACCAAGCTGCCATGTTCCATGTACTTCCCAAATATAACGCTTTTTAGATTTGCTTCTAGATCCCCTTTTTCATATACTATTTTATTGTTTACTCAATAATAATCAGACGGTGTCCGGTAGCGTCGAGTACGCGTCGTACCGCACCGCACTGCTTCGCTCCATCGCCAATGGAACCAGTTAAAAGTTTACTTAACGTTTTTTATGTGTACAGTGTATTGTAATATGTATATATATATGTATGTAGGTACTAGTAACTCTCATCGATCTATACCGAGTGTATAAATACGAACGAACGAGAAGCACTCAGCCATTAAATCACCATCAGCAAACTAGCAGCATTCTGTAGTAGGTAAAGGATATTCTTCAATTTTATATATTTAAATTTTTGATCAGGCCAAATTTATGTGTCAGGTGAACGAACCTCGTCATTTTACTATCAAATAGCACACGTCTCGTTTGTTGTATGAAAAGGTAGAGAATCAGCTATATATCTCTATCTGCAGGTATAATAATACTCGTATAGTATGTAAAATCCGAATACTCCACAAGTTACAAAGAACGTATCTTTCTATAAACCGCCCTTCACCTACCCGCCTGCCCACCCATCACTTTCTTGACATCTTCAAGATCATAAGTATCTCATCAGCATGTTGACGATCGTTAGCCGAATTATTATAGTACTTACGCCAGATTTATCATTTTCTAGACTAAACCCACATTTCAACAGCCTTGCCCGGTTTTTCAAAACACAATAAATATGTGCGGTTTTTTTTTTAATTTATTTTTTACTTCTATATGTATTTAGAATACACTCGTAGGTATACCATAGCAGATCTTTTCAACGCACCAATTTTGTTTATTCGCCTTTAAATCAGGTCACACCAACGACTTATCACCTCCTCCTCCTTCTCCTCATCCTCCTATTCCAGCACGTCATCGTTGATTGAAACTCGAAAATAGAAAATAAAAATTAATAAGCGATACGTTTTTACATTTTTATGCCCGTTAATCGAAAAAAAATCACCATTTGTATTGAAATTTTTAATACTAAATGTGTATATAGCTATACATTAGCCAGGTCTGTAAGAACCGTGATTTTAGATAATATCTATACAATACACGCCTACTACATTCTTTCTTGTTCTTTCTTATAAATGTATCGTGTTAAAATTGCCTTTTGATTCGACGAAGGAAATGGAATCAAAATGGATGGAAATTATAGCAAGGTTTGTTTTACTCGAGTCAAGAGTGAAAAAAAAAATCGTACGAAAAGAAATTTGCCACAAAATGAGATCGAATACAAATTACAAAATTCGCAAGATTATCTCAAATTATGGAAACTACAGGAAATATCATAATTTCTTAGTCGAGTTCACCAATAAAAGTGCTCGACAGAGGTGTAACCCGGAATGGCTCAAAAGGAGTGGAGAGAAGGTGTTCACACATAACTTGTGGCATATTTTCAGCTTGATTTTCGTGAAATATTAGAACAGGATTGGTAAAAGCCTAATCAGTCATGGAAATAGTAAGCAATTGTATAATTCAGACGATCAAAGGTCACATTTAGAACGCCGCTAAATCTACATGCCAAATTCATGTATAAGAATTGAGTCGGTCACAGCTCGTGTTCTCCCTTAGTTGGGGCGAGGGGGTGCACTGAAGCTGAAAAATCGAAACCTTCAAAAGGCACATATAGAACCTATACTGTATATCCACATACGGAATTTCAATTTCACAATTCAATTGGGGAGGGGAAGGGAGTTATGCGAAGAACAAACTCAAAACAAAAGAAAACTCATCGAAAAAACTACATTTTCGAGACTGCGAGGAGATGCAGTGTGTCTAAAAAGCCGAAACCATCATAAGGCACATCTACGGCTTCTACTAAGTCTACATACTGAATTTCAAGTTCCTAGCTTAATTTGGAGAGAAGATGGAAGAGAAATAGTCCTTTTTCATGGTCAAAAAGAGGCAAAACCCTTATATCTCCCCTCCTAATTGACCCAGGAAGCTGATTTTTGGATATGTTATACAACTTTAGATTGTTTATGGATTGGCTTAAAAGAGAACATTTTTTATGATTTTAGCCCCTCATCACCTCCTCCCCCAAATTTGGGCATTACCGAATTTTGACCCGAGGTCAACCCCACTCCAGCATATCAAATCAGTCGCTAATATAAGCTTATTTCACAAATTTCATTGATTTTGATCGGTATCGAACTGGGTAGGGAAAAACACAAAAATATTAATAATAAATATCTAACATGGCCAAAAATGGTCGTAATAGTTTTCTAAGACCCCAAAACCGATTTTGTTAATATTCCCCACCTTCTATCCGCCGAATAGTATGGTTTTCATTGACAACATTACATAAAAAATCTCAAAAACAAGCAAAAATAAAGAAATACAAAATTTCAAAAAAAATGAGATTTTTTTCACGATTAAAAGGTAGATATTTCGAAGTTCTATGAAGAAAAATTAGCATTAATATGGAAATTTTTCGAATTTTTTGAGCTCGAAAATAGGGTGTTAGACTTCCTCCTTCATGAAACGGTTCTGTCACCGCAGCGTATTAATTTATCCTGCTGAAAAATGAATCGGAAAGATAAAAAAAGTAGAGAGCACATATAAAATCCATTTTAGTACGAAAAATGAGCACAATATTTTTTTTACTCGACGTCTTAACAACTAATTTACTCAAATTCCAGAAGGAGGCTGGAGGCTTTATTTGACAAAGTACGGAGAAAACAGAAGAGTACAAGGCTATCCAGAGGGGAAGAGGGGCGGTACAGTAATGGCATTCATTATATCCTTAGGTTCATGCTAATTTCCTGCAAGCCCTGAACATTTTGCTATATTCTTTGGGTTCAAAATAGACCTCGGAAGTGGAAATTACTCTTAAAATAGATCGGCGTTAGAACCCGAACTAAAATTTTTCAACACATGGAGTAATAAATCTACGAAAATTATCATAAAAAATTCCTTCAGCTGTTGTACTATTTTTTCAAAAATTTTTCACTACAACTACAAAAGGCCATCACTTTACTTCTGAATCCAACTTTAAAATTAATCCTCCACATGTAAATATGTAAAATAATCACAGTGAGAAAAAATACCAATTTCCCAATTTCTACAACGTATTATTACTGCAAGTTAAATTATATTTCAGCCATCTTGGTTCAGCATAGAGTAAAAATTTACCGAATTAAAATCAGGTTTTCTCGCCAACTCTATATTTTCATTTCATTTTACAACCGTATGATTTATAGTTTCAGATTAATTTTTTTTTCTTTTTCAAAAAAAGAGCAAGCTCTACCAGATGTTTCTCCACGAAAAAAAAAAAAATATATATATATAAAGGGTTAACTGGTTTAATTCACTCGCCAGTCGCCACATATACAATACACAATACCACCAAATGGCATGTACAGCACCTTTGAATTCAGTACAAGCTTATAGGTTTAGGTACTACGAGTATAAGGAGTGGACGCGTGTATAGGCCATTTAAATAATGTAAAATCGAGCCAACTCGAAGCTATTGTCTATCGCGAGCTAATCGATTATAATGGTTACGTTAATGCGGAAAATTTTCTATTTAATATTCGACAGATTAGTATTTTTTTTCCTTTAATATTGGCGCGTATTGACGTTACAGATGGAGAAAAAAAATAATGGATAATTTTTTTCGAAAATATAATTACCTACACACGGCGAATCATAAATTTTTAATCTTCGAGTAGGATGTTAGGCGGTGCTAAGTAAATGAATTGAATTTTTCGTAGAATTTTTAACCGAGAAAACATCGACGGAATAAATTCGTCGTTAATATAACCATCATCTACGCTAAGCATACGTGAATACTGTACAAAGTGAGACTATAAAACAAGTATTTTTAAACTATAAAGTGTTATTAAACTAACAAATAATTTTTATACATTTACCAAAGAATATTTATTCAATAAGAACTAAGCGGTCAGTGATGTATTACGTTTTAATTGCCTTGCTGACAAGTTGTTAGTTTTTCAGCGCGTTTGCATGCATTTTCAACACGTATATGATTGTACTTGTACGTTTATAGATTTATTTTTTCAACATTTTAAAAACAATTTAAGCTAAAAAAAAATCTCGTCTTTTGTAACCCACGCATACGCTTCAATACGGACCAATTAAACCACAAACATTACTTGTAAAAGGATTGAAATTCTTTCGAAACAATGTAGGTATGCGAAAATATTTTTGTAATTCTTTTTACAAAAATATATTTCTTTAAAATCGATACGTTGAAGTTCGTTAATACATTATTATAAGTATAGATAAAACTCCAGCAATCCTTATTTGTTTCCAAGTACCTCGAAGCACATTTAACATAGACTCGAATAGATTTTCTACATCCAACGTTTAGAAAAATATATATAAAAGGAAGGGGGGAGGAGGAACTCACTTCGAATCGTACCAATAACTCATTTAGAATCAGCGACATAAACCGCTAAGCTAACGTATAGGTATTTAAATTCAAGATCAAAAACATCGATGCAAAAGTAAACAGCAATAAATTAAAGATTACAATATTATATTAATCAACGACCGTACATCATTCAACATGCGATCCAAATAACATTACTTCGCTGTCACCCAACCCAACTTTTATGAATATTTTTCAATACAGCCGAAGAAAGTTGAAAACTTTTGTCCAATATCGAATTAATATAAAATGTAGAATAAATTGAACGGGAAGAAGGGCAAGAAAAAAAAAACACACGTGAAAATCATTTTCAACTTTCACGAATACATTTACCTATAAAAAAAAAAAAATCACATTACAACTGTACCTACTTACTCGTAACTGTAATGTAAACGCATATACGACAAAATGTACACATCGTAATAAACCTAGCATTTCATTAGCATATAACGTGATTTCATCAGTAATGAAACTATACGAGTACATCTACATACATTATAGTTCCTCTTGGCTGGCGAGATCATATCAACAAGTCTCGCGCGACTCGGTCAAACATTTCAAACAGTCTGGTCGAAAATTTAATCATTAAAATCTTATGGCGTGTAATTATAGCCACTATTAATTAAAATTAGTTCAATTTCATCACCAAATTGATAGCACATTATACGAATCACAATCCTTTGACAATTAACGATCGTTAATAGAGACGAATATGATTGAAAAAACATACTAATACGCTGCTGCATGCTACGACATGATGAGGAATCATCGTACGATGATGATACTGGGTTAAGAAACACAAGGTGGAGGTAATGGAAAGAGGGCAAAGATATTTGACAGAAGATTTTATAGGTATATTCTTTATGTAAATACAATTCAGCAAACAATAAGAAATTCAATCATCGAGATTTACCAACCAGACTTTTAATTAAGTGAATTTAGGTCTTTCTGTATGGGCAGAATTAGATTACTCGATCTGTAAAGGTAAAGCTCGAAGCTCGATGAAAATAACGAGCAAAATAATTGAAAATTTTAAAAAGCATAGCCGCGTTAAAAGACAAGAATAAACCCTTGGTTGAGATTTTCAAACCATCTAGTAAAAGTTGATTTCTAATATGATCTAAAAACTTGCTCGTACAAATTTCGTACCCCTACCTCATCGACGATAAAAATGAATAAATTCGAAGAAAAGGTGAGCCTCTCGACAATAGATACTTCCAATAGAATATATTTCAAGTGAAAAAATAAGTGAATGAAAATGACTATATTGTAGTCGGAGAAGTGACTAAAAAAAATGAATTTTCGCATTTTTAAAGGTCTTTTACCAACGAAAAAAATGTAGTATGTTATAGTGACTTTTATTTTCGTTATTCCTGGTCTGAAACCCTTGATATGATCAATCATCATGGTAAATTTGAAGAACTTTGGTTAAAAATTGATGGATATACAAATTGGTTACATGATATGGAAGAACGCTAGGAGGTCATCAATGATCCAGATAAATTGGGCACATGAAAAAAAAAAATGAATGAAAAAGTAATAGGTAAATTCGGCACACAACGCAAGTCAAAAATGCTAGTCTTTTAACCCTCTACAACGTCTGTTCAACCAATTTTTCGAATTTTTTAGCATAATGGACTTATCGTTTGAAAAATTTGCACCATTCTGAAGTCAAGTCCCCCACCGCTCTCGTTACTTTGATGAAAAAAAGGGGAATGGTCCAACATTTTTCTCATTTTACATAGCAGCAAGAAGTATTTTACAAGAAAAATTCTACTAAAAGTGAATTAGGTAAGCAGATTTTTGAGAATTATTCGTGTCAGTTGGATATTTTCAAAAATGATTTTTTCCCGAACGCCCTAGCTCCTCTCCATGACCTTCTGGGGAAAAAAGTCAAAGAAGTAAAAATATTCGTTTTTTAATACTCTACAACTTTTGTTACAGCATTTTTTTCATAAGTGCGTTATTTAGGAAGCAATTACCAAAAAAATAAACTTTTAACCCGCTTGCACCTCCCCCCCCCCCCATACACAAAATGTTTTTAGACCATAGAAACGAACTTCCACCGGATACACGAAGTTTGAAAATCTCAGGTAATGGCCGATTCACTTATTCTTTATACTCGAGGGGTATGCTCTTTAAGCTTGAAAAATGTTACGTTTATTTCGCTGAAAATTTTCAAGTTTTGAGAATTTATATTTCAGCGATCTCGTATTTTTAAAACAAATCTTTATAAATCAATAAAGCAACTTCATATCAACGAAATTAAATTTCAAATCGAAATTTAAAATACATTTAGTTTGGAGCATTTCACATAAATAGATGTACAAATGACCCTTACACAAATGCAGTTCGAAATATTGTCACCAGGAGGAAGGGAAGGGGGATGGGCTTCCAAGAATGTTCGAAGAAGACCAAGAACCGACATAAGGCACAAATTTCAAATCCTAGGATATTTTTTCGAAGAAGGAAATTTCAAATTTATTTTCATTGTTAACACTTATAAAATTTTTTTAAATTTACGTTCATTTCGTTCGTCTATATTTCGTTAAAATAAAATGCATGGAAGCAAAATCAGAACTTCCCTTAAGGACTAAAATTACGTTGGTTCTATCACTCTCTACTCAGTACGATGAGAATGATTTACATAGAAATATTTTTTTTTTAACAATATTGGGCTGAATTTTGTCCATTTATGTCGCCACAAAATTAGTTTTTCGTATTTATCTCCTTAAATATTAGTCTTAGCATAAAAATGGGCTAGGAACATTTAATTTTGCTTCAAATTCCTTTCATCAGATGTATTAGAGTGTAACTGAGTAATATACATCGAACCTCTACCCATTAATTTTACACTTTCGATCCCTCCCTTGCCCCTCTCCCCCACCAAAACTTTGAGCATTGGTGAATTAGTGATCCGGCATACTGTATTGAAAAAGATGCTAGTTATGTTTATTTGCTTTAATAAAACGAGATGATTTTTATAGAGCAAAAAATCAACTTTTTGCAAAAAATTTCTCGAAAAACAAAACATGGAAATAATTTTTTTCGAATCCAAAATTCTGAATGCTTTTTACATGAAAGGCAAATATCTGAAAATTTCAATATTTTATGGTTTTAATAACGACGTATGATTATCGGGTAATAATATGGGCCAAGTTCTTTTCTCACATGCAAAAATTCGTTATCGCAACTGGCAATCGTTTTGATTCGACGATTCAGTTCTGGCAATGAACGAAGATGCACTGCCATTTTCTTTTACAAACACCAATCTGGCAACGGTGCTTTCCAAATTTCTGGTCACTGCTAACTTTTTAAGGAATTTCACAAAATCCACGTACAAGTTTGGATAACGCTTAGTACTCAGCATAGTCATAAAGATATCCTCTTAGTATACTCGGATGCAAATCTAGCAATTCAACTTATACATAGTCAAGAACACAACATACCAACTGATTTGAACCGCAACTGGTTCAAAGGACGGAGCGTTAGCGTTAAATACACCAGATGAAAAAGAAAATTCACAGACTTATCGGTCACCTTGTTCGACACTTCGAAAAAAGAAAAAAATGACCCCCAGCTGTTACCTTCAATCAAATACGAAGAGTCGGAGACGGGGCTCGTTGTTTAATATTTTATTCTTTTTACAATAACGCTCATATACGTAGTATAAAATACAACAGAGAAAAGGCTTCGAAAAAGTAATTAATATCCGTAGAATCGACACTTTTCCATCGTAAGACGTGTTTTCAATAGATCAACTAGCGAAGATTCTAATAATAATAATGATAACAACGCATATAAGCTTATATGAGACTAAAAACATACTTAGTTCTTTTTGTCTGCGACGCCGTACACATGCGTAGATTATATATACACCTTCTTCACGACGAACACATCACAGATCAACTGATTAAAAAATGAAAAAAAAAAAAAAAAATGAAAGAAAGAAAGGTGTTAATGTACGTACAGATATTATAATTTACATATACGCGAGGATAGTATTATACTACATACACAGGTAAGGTACTCTGATGGGACATGATTTATAGGCTAAATGGCGTGAATTTATTAAAGCGTCGTATTTACACAAATATCGAATTGATATGAACACGTACATTTTACAATATACTTACCAGTATACGTGTATGAGTGAATAGTGCTGGTCGGATAAATGTACTGTATATACCTACGAGTATGCGCGAGCAATCCGAGTACTCTGTTAAATTTCGATAATGTCGCTCGATAATTCTCGATTGATAATGTTTCCGGAATACGCGATAAGCTTTCTCAGTTAATAGGTAAATAATAGGTATGTAGGTAGGTCTACGTATATCCTCGTCAACAACAGCAACAACAACAACAACAACAATTCAGAATCTAGAAATTGAATCAATCAACGAGTCAACACGCTGCGGTATCATTTATTCCGCAATCCATTATCCGAGTATTACATCGGCTTGTTCGAGCCAGCAAACAATTAACTACTTGCGCCCATCAGCCATCAGCAATTCGAGCTCGAGCTCATCGTACACATATCCCAGAGTCAATTGGCCCAAAGCGTTTTCTCAACGTCAAAATTTGAAAGCGCGCTCGTCCTCTTCTTATAATAAAATAACACACCTTAATGACTCCTAATGACCTTTCTTATTGGTTAATTAATCACTTGAAAAAGCATTCTGAGAAAGAGGAAAACTTTTGATTATATACAAAGTCGAATCATCGTTACATACCCATAAAATGTGTTTCAACGATCAAGCGACGGCAAGCTAAAAGTTGAAAAATTCTTGTTCCATGTTCCAAAATGCAACTTTATAACTTTCCAACTGTATAGCTCGATCAACCAATCAGCATCCTTGGTACTGCCGCACTGGTTCGTTATCTATCCAGCTGCGCTTTCGTTGCTTATTATTTTTCTAGGTATCTCGTTTATATTACACACTCCGCTTCCATCAAATTGGCGGATTCAATCCTTTATGAATTTTTTTTTCTTTCATTTTTTTCCTCGTCGTCGTCTCGTTGTTATCTTCTGCTGCTTCCTCTTCTTCTACTATAATGATGTTTAGAGTGATTAGTAATTAATCATCGACGAGTTGAAAATAATGTTTAGGCGGTGTTGTTATGTATGTACTAAGAGGTACTTGTAGTAATATGTACGTATACGTCTATGTACAACGTATTGAAAAACGAACGCTGTTAAGCTATTAGCAGATTCGTTGTCGACATTCCGCCGAAGCGATGTTAGTTTGTCTGCGGTGTGTTACATCGACCATGATGACTGGACAAAATTCTCGATAGACAGCGCTCTTTTCTCTTCTGTTTTTCACTGGTGATTACACGAATGGGGTCAAATCAATTAAAAGAAACAAAACTCTCCAACTAAGTTATTGGTTATCATGACAGAGAGGAATAACTCATATAAATATGTCCCTCTCGTGCAAACGCTTTTTCATTTTCACAACGACTCGATGTGTACTGTATGTGTGTGTGAGTGTAGTGCAGTGTACTTCTGAAAGCCGCGTGTTTATTTCAAAAGTGTCTGGTATCTAATTATTAAAAAATTAATACACTATACAATCGTACATATATTCAGCATATTACATACAATATTATTTTACTATCACAATGCGAGAAACTCAATTACTTCATGATTGGTGTATCAGTTTAAAAGAAATTTCTGACCTTTTACCGTTACGTCGTCGTCGTCTTCGTCTTCGTCTTCGGTCTTCGTTACTAAAAGGACTTCTTTCCATCTTCCTGGTTTTAAATTCGTATTTAGTATGTAACTATCAATTAAACGCCATTAGATGCCATCCCTTTAGAAATACGACGATGAGTCGATGATAGAAATTTCATCACCTTGAAATCATATGATACTCTTATTACATAGATATCAACAGGTATATTATGTACCTGTAAATTACATCAAGTTGCAATCTCTCGTTCTTTCTCTATATCTATACTTATCTCTTCTTCATCGTTCTGTTGGTGGAAAAAAAAAAAGAATGGAATTTACTTTACACGTAACGTAGGTACCATAAGTATTAGCTCGGGATCAAAATTTTACAACGCAACGTAACTTCCAACAATCAACTTTGCATTTTATATTAGTCTCCGAATGCGGTATTTTCACGATAAACGAATAAATTACCACATCTAGCCATTCGGCGTAATACTTGGAAGAATGGTGGTCGGCGGCCGCATTGGTACAGGAGTGTACCGAATCGTGGATCTTTTACTCTTTCTAGCACGTTCGTGATTCTTTCAATTCGACTTACTCATTGCCAAATACGATACATTACGCATTCGAGGTTTTTTTTTTCTTCTCTATTTTTGGAAATCTTGGGAAAAAATTTCAATATCTTTTCATGACGTGTACATTTTTTTTTTACCGCATTTCCAAATCACCGTAGTTTTTTCAAAGTCAAGATACTCGACTCGGCATAGAAAATAAAACTCGTACAAATAATCGTCGTATTTTAACAATTAATCGTACAGAGACACGCGTCATTTTAACCCGGTTTTGACAGCACTCGACGTTTTGTAATGATGGCTACAGCACGCTCGCGTTAAAAATTCAATAATATGTTTACCAAAAAAAAAAAAAAAAAAACTGTTGGGGGGGGGGGGGAGGAGGGACACCCGGCGAGAGAAAAAAAAAAAATTTTACCAAAAAAAAAAAAAAAAAATCTGTTGCGTGAAATTTACACAATATTGTCGACGTTCGTTTAGGCCAACAGACGATGCGACGAGAAAAAAAAATCACTCTCGTGCCTATTCTTTTTGCTGCTGCACTGTTACGAAATACGTTAAGTATAACGTGAACGTAAAATCAAAATTGCCCTTTTTTTTCTCTCTCTCTCTCGACAGTCGATCGAAGAAATAATTAACCTGATACAGAGTTTAGCATTTATAACGAAGAAGAAAAATGTTTATACATTCAAGGCCAACGGTAATGAAATCCCCGTAGTTCACAGCATCTTTTTAAATCAATTTTAACCTAGCGAGTTGACGCGATCTTCTTTCATACGCACTGTAATGATCGCTGAATCCCGAAGCCTGAAATCTTTCGAATCATCTTTTTAAAGTGCGCGCGCGCACTTCTTCCAATAATAATTATAGGTCGAGATTATACGTACGAAAAATTCGTCTTGGTCAATTGATCACCTCGATGAGAGTGTATAGCTTTTGTAGCGGTAGGTATGTCGAATCAAGGATTTATATGTGTGTATAGTGAAGGTAATTTGAAAAAAATTACTTTTATGTCTCGTTATGGTGTAAGCAAAAACTACGTACTTGATGGTTTGTAGCGAGAATTGGAAAACCACGAATGAGAGAAGAAATTCTGTTTGTGAAATTTAAAATAAGGTGAACATCGATGAACGCAGGAAATTATACGTATCAAGCACGAATGAAGAAAATGTTTACGATCTTCGGTTACCAACGATAAAAAGAAACAGATTGTTTTAACATTCAGTAAGTAAATTACTACTAAACATTAAAAAAAAAATTATTTATCACTGACTACAACACTACAACAATGATAGATGCTTGGTTTTGATCCTATAGAATTTTAAGGTTAATGATGTGGAAATAGGGATTAATTTCTTGCAATTTAAAAATATCTATATACACATCAAAATATATCAATCTCATTTTCAATTTTAATCGATTTTTCTACATAGAAAAACAGCAAGGCATTACGATCTTTCCCCCATATAAACTAATAACACGAATTAAACAATTATCTTAACCCCGATGTTTTACGAATAGGGCGACCCAAAATATTCGAATAAAAGATGCAAAATATTCAATATTTTATTCGAA
>FIZR01013104.1:0-21865 GCA_900060175.1 Ferrisia virgata
TATCGGAAAGTGGGTCCATCAGAGTTTCATATTTTGATCTTATTCGTTCAATAGGTTTTTTAAAATATGGCAAATAATCTTCAAAATCAAACTCTTCTTTCTCAGCAAAAGAATTTTCATAGACTTCCATTTATATAGTAAATATTTTTTAATGGAAGTTGAATAATTTTTAATTCAAATTGGCGGAGATGACATTTCCGCGAATATTGGGTATTTATCAAAGAGAGATAAATAATTACACACGGCGGAATGAACAGTTCCGCGAGTATTGATAAGAAGTTACATAATTTTTATTATTAATTTTGCAAGTTCAAGGTTCAAATGCTCATGTAAGAGCAGTTTTAGTTAGAAATGTTAGTGTTGAATCTTCGTTGAAAATCTGGGTTGCCAATAATGGTTGAAAAAAGTGAAAATACCTATGTTGAACCTTTGTTGAAAATCTGGTCCAGAAGTTCAAGGTTCAAGTGCTCATGTAAGAGCAGTTTTAGATGGAAATATTGGCTTTGAATCTACTAAAAAATGAATATCAATGTTTGTTGAGATTAATTCTTTATTTTTTCTGGATAGAATTGTTATTATTGGTTGCTTAATAGATGAATACAAGATGAATTCGGTTAAAAATCCAAAGAAATAAAAATGTGGTCGAGGATCAGGTATAATACGCACTACTTACTTATTTTTCAATCCATAATAAATAACTGCTGAGAAATGATTTAATACCACATACATATGTAGTTATGAACCTTACGAAGACATAGAATGAAGGTACTATTATTATAAAATTTTATTCATATTGAAAGGTTCGCAAAGGTTCATATTAAAAAAAAAATAAAGGTAGTTCTGCTGCGGTACTTTTGAATCAGTTCATCTATCCAAGATGTTTACCTATTACCTACATTACATACATTTTATACTTTTCGTATACACCTTGTATTATCCTTCATCGAAGAATATTTTATCTAGTCTATTAAAATTTAAATCTGTGTATTCTTGGAAACACTTTTACAGTTAAATTACCAAATGCATGTATAATGTAATTGGCTATTTTTATATTTTCATGCGGGTCAGCATTAATTATTTCATTTTATTATTGAATACCTACATAAAAATACGCGAAACACATTTTATAGGGAAAAAAAGCAAACCTGTTATTTGCAAAATTGAAAGATTTCAGCAAGTATGCGCTTATCTGTATACTTATTAATCTTACGTATGGACAACAACTACGAGAATGGAATCTTTCAATGTACATTCTTCATTAGAAATTTGTTCAGGCATTTTTATCAAATTTCTATACAAATATTGATAAGGGAAGAAGTTTTTTGACTACGTACCTTTTTTATTGCATAAAACGCGAATGATATGAAAATTTTTAAAAACTTGCTCTTTAATGAAAATCGTGAAATTTATCAAGGGGTACAATGCATAGTTCAGATTTGAATAATCTCAGAGATCAGGTAGAGAGGAGGAATGTACTGCGAAAAATTCTCGAAAATGTCATAAATATTGCGTTGCGTTTGTTTTTTAGAAAGATGTAAAAGTATGAGACTATGTATGGCTCCTTGTTAATTTTCTTTATTTTTAGTTAATTGTTAAATTACACATGAATAGCAATTGATTAAAATTACTGATGGTGTTATATTATATCAGAAAACACATTATTACACGGTGGTTATCATTTTTCAGTACCTTAATAGCTGCGTTTATCACAGACCTGCATTTATTATAATTCACTTATCTATGCTTTTACTTTTTCAGTTGAAATGTGTAACGTTAGTAGAAATAGGAAGAATAAAGTTTATGGTTGACCGCCCTTTTGTAGACGTTACACAGGTAGGTAATTACAAGCTTATTTAACTAATCTAACGAACAAAATATTTTTTCTTCTCTACCCTTCCAAGTATAAATACGTTTCTTGAAGTAAAATGAAAAAGTACACAAGGAATATCACTCAAGAAAAAAATAAAGATAAATTTTCTCTTATATCAATGGTTTTTTATATTTTTTTCCAATATTTTTTTCACAACAACGCATAAAATCTATGTTCAAAGAAACAAAATCATCATTCCGTACCTATATAAAAACTTTTTCGTACACTTATTTTTTTACATTGTTTACTCATTTTTTCGCCGAATTGAATTAATGCAAATGTTATTTTAGAATAGATTTTATTACACAAATATGAAAATAATTTACTCACCGCAATAAATATGAAGTAGAATTGAATTCACTCTGATGTAAATAAAAATTGGTGTCCAATATCACTAAAAATCATTTTAAATAACAAATGAAAAACAACCTTTCCTCCGCGTTTTCAAATTTTAATACGTATTGTCGTTAAAATTTTTAAAATATTGCTGTAGAACGTTCGTAATAAGGATTATACGGTTTTGATCTTTCGTAGAAGTAAAAGTCGAAAAGAAAATGTAACTTGGGGTACTGATTCAAAACGGCACTCCTCCAGACTCCTCCTAACCTCGTTTCATCATAGCAGATGTATTCCTAAGAGGAAAAATGTGTACTGTTTCAATACTCGTTACTCAATTGATCGTGTTTCTTTTTAGATGAGGTGAGTGGAATTTATGTTTTACTAATGAGAGTATGATTCCGAAGTTAGTTTGCTTTTGCATTGTTGTTTTTTTTGTGTGTTCTTGGTAAGCTAAGTATTAAATGATTTGCAAAAAAAGTACTTTAAAATATAAGCATAGAAATATGTAAAATTTACCTCCTTTTTTTTATCAGGTACTTACTCGAACTTTAGTTAAAATTAGAAGAACAAAATTTTTTCTAATGCTTTTAATTGTTTACATGTGACAATATGTAAAAAAGATTATTGGTATACTGTACACGCACTTTCCTACCAAATGGAACTTCTAGTTTTAAATATACCGTGCACCTAATTAATTCCCCACCGGTTGCCTTTAAGCTGAAACTGCGCGGTAAACAATACCAGTAACGGTTGGCTTATTGCCTCCCCTCTTTGAAATGTCGTTAAGGGCAAAATGCGCTAGTGTTTATGCTCCAAGGGGCAGATGTAAGTACAAGTAGGGAGATATTACACTAAATTCGGAAATCATTATATGTAGTATGTACTTCCATGAATAAAATAAATTTATCTTGAAGCGTAATTGAAAAATTGAAGAATGTTTCTCACATTTTCCCTGTAAAATTCATTGCTTCATTTAATAATTATTTTCACCTTAATTTTTTTGGAATAAAATAGGTTTTAAACGAGTGTGGTGTGTATAATTTGTCTAGGATTATTCATTCGTGGTCTGGGTACAAAAGTAACAGTGTAAAGCGGGTTTAATATACGCTTCCGCCGAATTACCACTTCCCGCACTTCCGCGCATTTAACGTAAAATAGTTCTCTACTTATTTACTATTGAAGTATTCTTAGTTTGTAGATCGATTTTCTTAAATGAAAATCAAAGCAATTTATTTTGGGTTCGGCCGAAGTTTTTTTTCATATTCTTTTGAACAGTATGATCAAAATAAATCGCCATCAACTGAATTTTTTCAAAATCTGTAAATTAAATTAATCATTGAAGTATAGATAACTGTATTCCGACCCATATCTGTATTTGTACAGAGGAACGAAGTCGATACCGTAAAATGTTTATTACTTTTTCATCGCGTGTAAAGAAACGTCCTAATTACAAAAAAATTGAATTCCGATTATGAAAATTAAAAAAAGCGATAAGTATAAAACATATATTTGAACACGAACCAGATTTACACAAGACAATATTACAATTTGATTAAATAAAAATTTATAACCGGTAAGGAAATTTAAAAAGTTTCTAAAATATGGTAATACTTATAATATCGACATCATACATTGAAAGTACAAAAAATAAAGATCCCAATAAATATACTATTTACGAAGCTGTGGCATCTGGATGTCTTTCTACAATCATTCCAACACCCTAAAAAAATAAAAACATCGTGATCATTGAATCTCGGTATTTAAAAAAAAAATAAATGAGGTGATGTACCTGTCCTCCAGCGGCGCAAGCAGTAATTAAACCGAACTGTCCATCTTCTCTGACTAATCGGTGAGCTGCATGAGCAGTAAGTCTTACACCTAGTTTTATCGTCAAGAATTAATAAGGATTACGTCTTCCTATAAAAAAATAGGCATAAACTTAGTTACTTACCGGTAGCTGCGAATGGATGTCCAATACTCAAGGAGCCTCCCCAATTGTTAAATTTATTTAGATCAGGAGCTCCTACTTTGGATTTTCTGCCCATGTAATTTTGGGCGAACCAATCACTATCCATAGCTTTGAGATTCGCTAAAATTTGACCCTAAAATATCACATATTTAATAATCTGTTCATAAATTATAATGTGAGCAAAAAAAAATAATGGCAACATAATATCTTACTGCGAAAGCTTCATGAACTTCCCACACATCAATATCTTTTAACGTTAAGCCAGCTTTTTCAAGAACTTTTGGTGTAGCATAAGTTGGGCTAATGATAAAAAATTCGCATTATTTCAATGCTTTGAACAAATTAAAATAATGTTATACAAATAATCATACCCAAGTAAAAGTTGATCTTTCGGGTCTTGAGATACGTAAATAAAATCTCTAAGATATAACTTCGGCTTTAAACCCAACTGTTTAGCTTTTTCTTCAGTAGTAATTAAACAAGCTGAAGCACCATCAGTCTTTTGAAAAAAAAAAGATTAAGAATTACTACCAAAACAGAAATTTACAGTAGGAAAGCATAAACTTGAAATATATTACCAAAAAAGAAGCATTCGCTGCAGTAATTGTACCATGAGGTTTCACAAAAGCTGGTTTCAATTTCGCAAGTTTATCCGGAGTAGCCACTCGAATGCCATTATCTTTCTTTACCAAATTCGTTGATCCCGGGACTAAAAAGTAAAGTATGAAATTTATACAGGTTCATGTTATACCGAGAACTGGTTTCCGTGATATTACTTTTGACAGGAATTAAATCGGTGAAATATCCTTTTTCGTAAGCTTCCTGAGCACATGTATGAGAACGTAAAGCGTAGTCATCTTGTTCTTTACGAGTAACTTTGAACGCTGCAGCTAAGCGATCAGCAGAATGACCCATGGTTTCTCCAGAACTAAATTCTGTAACTCCCGGCAACTGAAAAAAATATTGAAAAATTACAGACGTAGAATTTTATTATTTCAAAAATAATTATTATCATATTAATTACCTCGGGAATAAGAAAATTTGGTCTAAACGTAGATAGTAATTTTAATTTATCTAAAGGCGTTTTCGCTTTGTTAGCTTTCAACAGAAGACTTCTGAATTTACGATTCAAACGAATAGGTACATCGGACATGAATTCTACGCCTCCAGCAACAACTACATCGTATGCACCAGCTGCAATTAAACCAATACCTAAAAGAGACAATGCTTGGATTGTATAACATGAATTTTCTCAGGAAATATATAACTAGTTAAAACACACCAGTAGTGATTCCTTGGTTAGAACTAATGCAAGCCATAGTGACCGTGTGAGCTGGAGTAAATTCCGAAAAACCAGCAGATAAGGCAGCTTCACGAGCTATATTGCTGGTTTTTACTTCTTGAATAACTGTACCGTAGATTATATATTCGATTACTTCTTTAGGTACACCAGTTTTCTTTAATAATCCTCTACAATGTGAATAATTTTTCGTTGAGTTTTGTACATTAAAAAAAAAAAAAGAAAATTCACTAGACACCCCATATAAAACTTACGCAAGAGCATTTTTGGCTAAATCATGGGGCATCATTTTCGAATAATCAGTTCCAGAGAGTAAAAATGGTGTACGAACTCCATCGACAAATACTATATTTTTTCCTGTTTTGTCTTTGACAGTTTTGCGAGGTGAATATAAACCAGTTCCGCCGACACATATCGTTCTATATACATCTGAAAAATAATTTAGAACAGATAACAAACACTATCGAACAAATTTCAAACAATTCAATTAATTAAAGGAATATCAACAATTGACATTTCATTCCCACCGTAACCTTCGACATACAATAGTTGGCTATTACAACGTCCACGTCCGACGACATACATGAATCTTTGTGAAAATAATTGAAAATGTACTTACTCTTGTTGTGTAGGGCGTTCAAGCCTAAATTTTTCAAGTAATTACTTTTTGCCACAAACACAGCCATTTTTGCAAGAATTGTAAAACTAGACAAATAAATTATCTAAAATTTCTTTTCAGCACTTCTGATGGAAGTCGAAAGTTGACGTAAGTTGTTACTGTTCCACTGATAACGCAACACAACGGAAGTAAACAAGTTGGACAGAGTTGAACATAATTCAAGCAAAAGGCCTTGAAAAATGAACATCAATAATTTACCTTGTACAAGTGCCAAAACCTGCCAAAACGAGTAAAATTTGTTCGAAAAGTTTGAGATGGAGTAGAAAATTTGATGAAAAATTTGATTTGAATTCGAAAATGTAAAGCTCTAGAAAAGCAATGCATATGATTTATTTTTAAATTAAATCACATTCGTTGAATGATGAATGAAAAAATAGTCATGAAAAAAATCTAAAAAAGAAAAAATGATAAAAGGGAATATAAACTTCTCTTTAGCGTTCCTGGCGAGTAAACATGTAATTATGAAGTTTCATTCTGTACACTTTTTTGATTATTATTATTTTTTTTTAAAATATTGAGCATTGAAAATTCAGTAATGAATATTGAGGTCTTAAAATCTTAATTTACCAAGAGTTATTTTGTAAGTTTCACATTGGTCTGATTCCTTTAGTTTCATTCATTTGTTATGTGCTTTGAAAAATCCATTCCAAAATTTCAATAATTTATTTTTCGAATCCTAAAATTGTTGAATAGATCAAAGATCAGTTCTGTATAAGTTGCATTCGTTGAATTACTTTTAGTTTTATTATCATTATGTCAATACTATTTATGAATCTTATCTGTTGATAGTCTGACCCAAAATAATACGTTGAAATGGACTTGACTGAGCATTAAATTGATGAAAATAAAAAGTATCGAAACATTTTACTTTTTTTGAACGTATATTTGTGTAAAAACGTAGTCCATAAAGAATGAAATGAATTTTGTTTGTATTTCAAAATAACATATTATTCACTAGAAAAGAAATTATTAAAAAACATAATGTGTAAAAAATAAAAAAACATAATCCATAAAATGTATAAAATGTACATATACAGAATATCATGTTTATTATAAGTCCATGCAATTCTGAACACAAAACATGTAATTTTTATTTTAGTTTTTCGATTCCTCCCTTGTACTTTTTCCTTAATATATCAATGAATCACAATTTTAAGAATAAATAAGATTATATTTGAAAGTATTACATAAAAATTTTTGTTTCATTATATTTTTTATCACAGTCCTAGGAAATCCTGAAAACAGACGAAGAAAACGTATGTAGGTAAACTAAAATAAAATTAAAAGTTTTGAAGAAGTTGTGTGTGAAAGCGTTATGTGGTAGAAGTTCTTTTTAATTATGGAAATTTTCTCATTTCTTTATTACATTGTCTAATATAATTTGTAATATTTCTTTTGTGTTTAAATGGATGTAATTTGTAAAAAAAATAATAATAATGTAGTCAACATCAAACTCCAAAAAAGCTTATTATTGCATAAAGCACAAAAATCTAAGCAAAATAGATAACATTACATTAAGAAAACTAGGTACCTACCAAAAAATGCTTTTATTCCAAAATGCTATCATCTTTGTAATATAGGTAATCTAGGTGTTTAGTATCACAGTTTCACAGTTGTTGTACCTATCTGTATTCGTGAGTAGCTTGGTAGCAGGTATACTTTCTCTCCATTACTTATACACGAAAAAGAATAGTTTTTTCAAAAAAGTTTTTTGTTTTTCTTTATAAGTTACAAAAAAAGTAAATACTTTTCTTTAGTCAAGTCTTACATTAACTTTATGCTTTTTTTGCGTAATAACTGACAATCTTCTGGTAACAATTTATTCACGTGTACTTGATATTAATCATCTAATTTAAACATGAATGCAACTTATACGTAATTCAGCTTGATTTACATTTGAAATTTTTTGAGTGAATAAGTGCTTAGTCACATTCGTACTACATAACAAATATTAAATATTTTAATGAATCTCAGTAATGAGCTAATTAAATTGAATTAAAACTATTATTTTTTTAATATCTATTGAATTGATATGTATTTTGAAAAATTTTCATAATATTTTGACTGATGGTAAATTGACGATGATTTCAACTATTTCAACTATTTCAACTATTTCAAATCTTCAATTATTTATGATTAATTTATCATGAAAATCATAGTTTCAGATACAAGAAGAATTTTGTGTAATTCGCCTGGTCTTCGCTTTTCTTAAGCTTAGAATATTGTTCCACAAACCGTTTATATATTTTAAACATAAACGGTTACCAAGGTAACATTATCCATCTCAACAGAAATGCCAAGGCACGTCCTCATTTCGTAGAAAATTACATTCGACGATAGCTAGCATACCGAGTCAATAGAATTGCCTATGGTAACAATGAAGGGAGTAAATTAACAAAGTTTTTAAAAGATAATACTTCATTTTTAAAACCAGCTTTCATCCATTTCATTGTTGGCTTTGGCAAATGCTTTTAGCTTGTGCTCAATTGCAAAAAAAAAAACAAACACTAAAAAAAAAAAAAGAATTAAAGAAAAACGAAATGAAATTCCAATGGAAGTAAAAACTTTATTACTGCGTTTTAAAAAAAGAGATGAGTATCTGTGAAATGAGTCGATGAAATAAATAAATTAACAGATTATATATATAAAAAAAAAGATTAATCACACAAAATATTTTTCAAAAAATGGAACATGGGAAAAACATGTAGTAATATGTACAGAACAGATGAGCTTTATAACAAGTGAACACTTTTTTCCGCCAATATTTTAATCCAAACTAGACTTAATTTTGATTCTTAAGTTGTTCAATCCTCGCTTTAATGCCTTCGAGCTGTTGTTTGATTTCGGTGGGAAAATCGTGTTGAATTTGATCTTCCAAATATTTCAGAACATCATCGCACTATAAAACAAATTTATTCAAGTTATAGAAATGTACGTCAATAATTTCCTTTTAAAGAAGTTATATATAACCGCTTACTTCTTTTTTCCAGAAATCGTAATCAACATCGAATAATTGTTTATAATCGATGTTTTCTGAGAGTCCAGCTAAGTTGAGAGCTCCTTTCGCGGGAACAATCCCGATAGGAGTTGTTTCATGGATAGAGTTTTCACCATCTAAGCGACGGAAGATCCAATCCAATATCCTAGAATTCTCTCCGTACCCAGGCCATAAGAAATTACCCTGAGAAATGCATGTAAGCATAATATATGTGTAAAGAAGAAAGATATACCGTAAAAATAAGTGTGATTATTATGTTAGTACAACTAACAGTACCTCGTTATCTTTTTTAAACCAATTAACGTGATAAATTTTAGGAAGTTTGGCGTTCGGTTTTTTTCCAATGCTAAGCCAGTGACTTAAATAATACCCAAAGTTATATCCAAAGAATGGCCTCATTGCGAATGGATCGTGCATGATAATTTTTCCCTGTAAAAGAAATCGAATCGATGTTAGTAATTTGTCTCGGCGAAATAAAATTTAGAAACATCTTTTCATATGCGTACTTTGTGTTCAGCAGCCGCAGTAGCTTCAGATCGCATTGAAGCACCCATGTAAACCCCGTGATTCCAATTTAAGGATTCGTATACTAAAGGTATACCTTCCGGACGTCTGCCACCGAAAAGAATTGCGTCAATTGGAACACCTTCAGGATCTTCCCAAGCGGGGTCCAAGATGGGACAATTTTTGCAGGGAGCACAAAATCTGAAATTTAATTGAGAAGTGCTGATTATTTTCTAAACTTAAAGTTTACGGTTTGATTCTCTCTGTTTTATGTATTAGGCTTTTTCGTAATATTATTCGTAAATGAAATAAGTTAGGCCTACCTTGAATTTGGATGAGCCGACGGAGTTTTCGATTCTCTGGTCCATTCTTTTCCAAGCCAATCAGTAATTTTTATATCTTCAGGTGTATCTTTTTCTAAGCCTTCCCAATATACACCTCCGTCACTGGTCATCGCAACATTGGTAAATATTGTATCACTGATTATCGTTTTCATCGCATTAGGATTGGTTTTATTGCTTGTTCCTGTGAATTTTGAATAATCGAATAAAATTCATTCAAATTTTCTTACTTACTTACTTACTAGGATACCTGACGGGGTATTTACCTGGAGCAACGCCGAAGAATCCATTTTCCGGATTAATAGCTCGAAGTTCGCCTTTATCGTTAAATTTCATCCAGGCAATGTCATCGCCGACACAAGTAATTTTATAACCTGGTAAAGTTGGGTTCATCATTGCTAAATTGGTTTTACCGCAAGCGCTGGGAAATGCAGCTGCGATATATCTCTTCTTTCCTTCTGGATTCGTTATACCCAAAATCTAAGAAGAAGTTCTCTTTATTTAAATTCATTTCAAACATTACGATGTAAACTATATAACTGAAAACTTACGAGCATGTGTTCGGCCAACCAGCCTTCCTTCCAGGCGATATGAGAACCTATCCTGAGAGCCATGCATTTCTTTCCGAGCAGAGAATTACCACCGTAGTTACTTCCGTAGCTAATAATTTCCAAAGTATCAGCTCTGAAAAGTTTATAGTTATTTGATTACTATAGATATTTGTACATATCTATGTACTTGACTGTAAAGTAAATCACTGACTGTTTTGTATACTAACTTATTGAATATAACAACACGTTCCGGATCGCACGGCCAATGCGGACATATTTGAATGCCATCGATAGGAGTGCCAGCAGAATGTAAAGCTCTGACAATTTTTTCTTCTTGTCCTTTCAACTTTTGTACGACAGCATCTCCCATTCTAGTCATTGTTCTCATCGATAACACTACATACGGAGAATCGGTCATTTCAATGCCGTATTTAGCGATAGGCGAATTGATCGGGCCCATACTAAACGGAATCACATACATCGTGCGGCCTACAAAATCATCAAAAAGTAAAATAGGTAGGTGAAATGGTGCATTTTCTTGAGAAAAATTAGTCCAAAAGTAATGCAGGTAACAGAACAGGTAATCTAAAGAGCATTATTCATTCATTCAATTTTACAAAATCGTAGAATACCTTTCATGCAACCGGGGAAACGTTCCTGCACAGCCTTTTCCATATCTTCCGGACTCATCCAGTTACCTAGCTGAGGCACAACACCATCTTTTGGCAAGGGTACAGATTCCTGTTTTGTTTTGCTGATTAAGAATGTTTTTGATTCCACACGAGCAACATCTGCTGGATTGGTTCGAGCTAAATAGCTAGAAAAAATCATTTCCATGAATGTATTTACATTCTTTTCTCAGAAAAGGAAAGATCGTATTTTCGATCTTGATATATTCTCTCAGTCTTCTCATTTATTGCAAGGATTTTTGAATTTTTATGAGTTTATCAACATATAGTTATATATTTTCAAGAAATCCGATTAAAAAAGCATCGTACATTTTCATTAATTTTTTTTTTCATCATTTTTATCGAACGATTCAAAATGTTTTTTGCAAAGGTATATTCCAACACGTAACGGTTGTCAAGGTAACATTCGCCATCTCTATAGAAAAACCAACGTAGGCATTTTCCGGTTGTTAAAAATCTTCCCCACCTTTGAACGTAGTAAATTGTTAATTTCGCGTTGTTTTTTCTCCGTAGTGCCCGAACAGTCTAAATAATCTTTTGAGGATATGCGTTTTAACGCCTGATGAATTATTACAAGGTATAAATCAAAATCAGTTCAAATTTCTATACGCAATTAGTGGTAAAAAAATGATGTTAAAAGTGATTGCGATAAGACGAATTAGTACATTTAGCGTTACAGCGATACACTTGGTTTAGGAACATTATTAAATCTACGTTCAAAATTATTATTATTATTATTATGTAAACCGTATTTCAGTTCAGGAAAAGCTGACGTACACGAAATAAAACTGATAAAAAGAAAGTTCCCTAAATTAAACTACCTATTCAAATGTCGAGTATTTTGAAGTTTTTTTTTTTTTTTAAATCAAAATATGCAGCTGTAGTGAAACTACGCAATTTTGATTTGTAAAATTTTATAAACGATTTGAATAATTAATTATACACTTACAATATGTACAAAAAGACTTGAACGTACAATTACGAAAATGCGATTAGTGATTATTAATGTAGCGTACAAATGATTAATCACAAGGCTGCTTGCTACATTACCAACTTATCGTTTTGTCACACGTGTTAATTGTATAAATACCTCGTACTACCAATAAGCCTACGTATTATATTATTTAGAGAAATTCACATCGATGGTAGACTAAATTTAATATCCAAGTTTACTAACCAATTTTTATATTTCGGTAAAGGAATCAGAACCTTTTGTTCTTCCATAAGCTTTGTCAAATAACGCGCTTCTTGATCCGATCCATTACATACATGTACGAAGTCAGGCTGACAAAGTTTAATTTTTTCTTCGATGTATTCTCTAATCTGTGTTGAAAAATATACATTAATTTAAAATTGTTTTGCTTTCAGATTCATAACGTATCAAGAAATTTGTAATTTTTACCGTTCGAGGAAAAGCGTTCAAATTTCCATTTGCGAATTTTATTGGATTTTGGATTTCTTTGGTTGGAGTGATGCCTATGGTTGAGAAATTACTTCCTTTTGTGAACTGGCAAACTTGCCTGTAGAATGAAAATTATAAAAATGATTAAAGTAATAATAATAAGATCAATCGATAAATTTTCTAAAAATCCATATCGGTACTCATGAATCAATCATCTTATCTACCCGAAAATTATTATTTACCTCACCCCATGTAAATTTTGAATATTTTATTGATCAATTAAATAAGGGAATTCAACCCTAAAATTAGTAATCGTTTTGTATAGATTTGATCACGAAGTAGGCAAATATAGTCATGAGATGAAAACATGGAAATTTTCTAAAGAAACGTTATTTTATAAATTAAATTTTAATTCTTTCATGTGTGTTTAAGTACTTATTCAATTAAGATAATTTTATCTATGAATATAGCGCGCGGTTGAGTAAAATGATAATTGATTTCAATATAAGTTAATGCTTATCGATATGTAATTTCGATAACTTGAGTAGTTTTCATTAATGAAAATGCAGAAAAAATTGCTTCACAGCACTCAATTTTTACTATCTGGAAGTAAAGTAGAGAGAAATAAAATTATGAAAATATGTATGAAAAACCAAACATGACGAGATGCGCAATTTGCTTTTGTACACTTTTAGCGGCCTGTACATGAAAAATTAAAGCTATGTAAAAATCTGATAAGACCATTCGTTCGTAGCTTGAAAGCAATACCGTATAAATTTACATTTATCTTATTTGTTAGATCTCCTTTTCAACACTGATCATTGTGCGAACCTAACAATAAGAAGTATTGATATTCAGCTTTTCATATTTAACGTTTCATTAAACTCAAAAGCACATATCTATGGTACATGATACAGTAAAACTTTGTAACTCCACAAACACTTAATTTTTCAGAAGACGAAAAAAACATTCTAAAGATTTTATTTTGAGAAATTTTTTGCGGTGTATTTTTTTTTTTTTAATAGATGTGCGGCCCTTTTTTACCCTAGGTTACATTTTCCTCCTCTCTTCACCGCTTCATCACAAAATTAGAAACGCTAGAATCAAACTTCGTGGATTTTAGGAGATGAAAAGTTTTTATCATTTTCATTTTTTAAACGTTTTACTAAAATTTTGGTCATGATTTCGATGTAAGTACATAAATTATCAAGTATTTATTTTTACAAAAATCGTCATTTTGGGAGTTACGAGGTTTTACTAAATCATCGACGATGTCTATGTTATATATACATCTTATTCCTATGATTTTAATAGAATTTCAATCAGACACTCTCAAAAAATTTCAATTTATTCTTGAATATTTTATAATATTACAACTAACTATTACATTGACATTTTGGTAAAGATAAGAGGATACACAATCTTTGCAGTAAGCTCATTCTTTGAAATATCAAAGATTAAGATAAGAGGAAATAAATTCTTAAAAAAAAAAAAAACGAAAAAGATCACTTTGAGTAGAGAAACTTACCCTCGAAAGAATACGCTATTACATTGATAAAAAAAATAAAATTTCCAAAAGAATTTGTAAATTACAAGAATAAATTTCATGATATCGAACGGAAATTCAGAAGAATTAATTATAATACTCGATGGTTTGGAATAGTCAGTAACTATAATTTTCTGATCAACGATTTTTCATTAGTAATACATGTACGCATTTTTTTTTAGCACCGTAAAATCCCAGTTTTACAGTTTGCTCGTTCAATTGATCAATGTAACATGGAAATTGGGCCTAACACATTTTAAATTTTTTTTAGTATCAACGCAACGTAATTTGAATAAAAAAAAGTAATATTTTGTAAATCACCGAAGAACAAAAATTAAAAATAAAGTGAAAAGTAGTATTCAATGATTTGCCAAAAAAAAAAAAACAACATTAATCCATCTTTAATAAGCTAATTATCGTATATGAATAAAAAATTTTAATTTTCTTCTCTAGGTATCTTTGATTCATTAGAAATTTTACTCGGAATAAAAACAGTAAATTAATAAAAAATTATTAATGAAAATTTGTTTCAAGTATAATTGAATTCTATTTTTACTTTATCTGCTTACTTCTTAAACATCGGCTAAAAATAATTTTATTTGAAAATTAGAAATAAGAAAATTTTAATCAACGAAAGCTATAAATCTATTCGAAAAAATTAATAAAACGAGAGAGAAAAAAGTATTAATCAAAAGTAAAAGATTAAAAAAAATTAAAATTACATCTCAGTATTGAAGTAGAAAAATATTTATTAAAAAAAAAAATTTACTTACGGGAATTGAAAGCTGGTATCTAGAGGTCTAAGAGTAGTATACGCGGGCATTTTGATTTTTTTTTTTTTTTTGATAAATTTTCACGAAAATATTATACGAGAAAATATTATGGGTAAAAATATTATAGGAGAAAGTATCTTATTTTCCTCGAAAACTTCAGTAAAACAGGTAAGACAATTTTTCATTACACCGGAAATGTTGAGCATTGGACGCGAAAAAAGACTCGATTGGACACGAAAGCTAAAATGATACGTTAGCTTGATACGAGTGCAGATTTATATACAAAGTGGCCGCTTTATCTATTGTAAAATAATTTAAATCCAAAGTAAATAAAATCGTTAAAATTGAAAAAATTAATTTATTAGTATCTGAACAGATGTACGTCATTTATCAACATTTAGTATCGAACAAAAGTTCGAAGTAATTATGACTTAAGTCGCATGACCTTAAAATAAGTCATAACGTGTTATTCATTGCCACGATCATTCGTCGTTATAAGCTTCTCAGTAGACGTTACGTATCTACTTGAGCGCTACGAGCGAGAGAAGCCGAGATAAAAACGTATCCATCTACACCTATCTAGTACTTGAGGTACTCGTATTATCTAGATCTACGAGAAACCAAAGAAAACATTTTCAAAACCACCGAAAGTGAATTTTCATTTTCTTTTTTTTCTAAGCATTTTTGTGCAATTTCATCGGAAAAGGTTGTATTTTTTAATTGGTCTCTGTTGCGACTGCATTTTGTATACCCAGTTCTATGAGAAAAGTAAGACATGATTTTTTCTTAAATTCCCCTTCTTATGATTGAAGTCGTCGTGTTTTGGATTTTTTTTCACGTGTTCATTTTTTTTTATTATTTATATACTTTTTTAATATTTCACCGATACATTCGTGTTGTTAGAGTACGATTTACTCCCATAAGATGAGCTAAATGAATAGATGAATCCCTTGTGCAACATCAAAATACGTGGTTGTATTTGTAAAATTATTTTGAACGAGAAAATGAAGAAGAAATATTTCTTTACTCGTATGTAGCTATATTTTGACAATAAAAGTACGACCAATCGTATAATGTGCATAAAATTTACATCGTATCAATCTGATCCAGAATTTCTGAAAAAAAAGCTATATATTCAAATATCCAAACATCAGAACCGAACCACTTCCACTTGCAACATTATGCAAGAAGAACTACTTGAAGACTGAAATGGATCTCTATTTTACTTACACGCAAAAAACAAAACAAGCCGATGATGAAATATGTCGAATAGTGAAGATTTAATTTAAATATTTGTATCTTCTGTCAAAATCACGTGTATACGCAGTAGGTATACTCTAGTATCATTTTGAAAATATAACCTCGTACTTCACACACATTAAAATTCCACGATACCTTCTCCACAATCCTCGATCGTCTAATGAGTTCATTCGAATCCTCAATGAGGAAATTATCTTCGCGATAATAAACTTAAATAGGAAATCAGGTCGTCTTACGTACTTGATATCTATGCTATACCCATGTATTTTTTTTGATAAATATATTGTATATCTGATCAATATTAGTATGTACAGTAATAAGTAACCAAATTATTTCGACGACTTAAAATTTCATACATTTGTGGTTGCGCAATTTCCTTATTCGATATAAATACGCTTAAATCTTTCCACTACAGCATTTATTAACAGCTTCCTAAATGATATCATGGTTTAAAGACTACAATGTGGAATTTTGTACACACACGATTGATATATAGTACGTACTGTACCTACTTTACCTTTGCTCCTCTCTTTTGCTGGCGTGAAACATTTTAAATAATTCGTAAATCTCAGACTTCCCAGAAAAATATACAAACATACGTATACGTAAACTTTTAAAAGGCGTGTTTTATCGTATAGCGATAAAATTTTCTATCATGCATGATAATTATGAACTTTCGCACATATTTTAGTAAATGTGACGTCATTGTATGTTTTGTTTTGATTCGCAAAATTCTCATCGACACCTCTACATAAGTAGGTATTACGTAAAACTGTATGTACAGTACAGTGTTCATGTCTAGATGGTACATTAAATTTACGAGTTCATTTCGCAGAAATCTGTCTTTGAAAGAATGTTATCTGCAGATGTAAACAATGCAATAATACGTAGAATGCAGATCAACGAGTGAAATTAATGAGTTTACAATTATTTGTATGTATTGATTGTTGAGCCAGAAGTGGATATGACATTTGACGTAGACATTTTGAAATGTTTTTTAAAAATATTTTTTACCAACAAAAATGTTTGAATTTTTTTCAGAAAATTTTGCATGAAAATTAAAAAATAGGTTTGCGTTTTGTACCACAATTCTACTGAGCTTGAAAATAGATTCTTGGGCTCGAGATTTTCTTCGGTGACCCAGTGTAATGTGTATTTTTTAAAGCAATAAATAGTACATTGATTGGATGATTTACAAATACAAATTGAAGTGGAAGGCAAAGAAAAAACAGATAATTATAGCTGTCAAAGCACACCTAAAACACGCATATCTACCAAAGGCTCTCCTACGAAAAGATGGTGCAGTCTACCCTGTCTCTGATGGGAATGAAACACAACCGAAATGTTAGTTTTGATCTGAGATCACCCGCAAAATTTTTTTGACTCGTTCCTCTCACGCCGACCATAGTATCGTGACCGTATACATATAAAATTCAATATCTTTCATCTCTGAGGGGCAGAGGGAGGGGGTGGTCCAAAAAGTTTGAAATTTTTAAACGTAATACTTACCCTATAAGGGTATATGTGGGAATTTTTTCATTTTTTTTTTAATATTTTGGGGGATGAGTGGGAGGGGGAGGAGAGGGTTGGAAATTTTGGAAATAAAAAAAATTTTTTGGGTAAAGCCATGCTTGGAATTGTTTTTACAACTTTAATCATACCTTCAGTAGCCTGATTTTCTATGTCATATTGTCTATGAAAACCATGCTATTACAGTCTATCGACCAACAGCGTATGAGCGGGGGAGGATATCCACAAAATCCTTTTTGGGGTGCTAGAAGATCATTAGGACCATTTTGGCCTTGTGAAATTTTTATTTTTATTTTATCTAATTTTTTCTCAACAGTAAAATCATTTTCTCTGCTTGATATCGACCAAAATTGCTCCAATTCGGTCAATCGGTTCAGTTTGGCAGCGGATTAGATATACATGAGTGGGGATGATCTTGGGACGGAATTCAATTATGCCCCAAATTGGAGGAGGGGGTGTTCAGGAGCTAACGCTGCAAAAATTTATTTCTTTTTAAGCCAATCGATAGATAATCTAAGGTTGTACAACATATCCAAAAATCAAGCTCTGAGATCAATTAAGAGGAGAGGTATGAGGGTTTCCCCTTTTTTGAGCTTGAAAAAGAGCTGTTCCTCCCCTATCTCCCCACCAAATTGAATTACGAAGTTGAAGTTTAGTAAGTACATTTAGTAGGGGCCTTAGATGTGGCTTTGGGAATTTCAACTTTTTAGTTTCTCCATTCCCATGATTATAGTACCATGAACATTTACTTAGCAGGATACACCACATTCGAGAAAATAACCGTAAGCAATTCAGATAAATATCGGATTTTTGGCATTGAGATTAAAATACCTCTTTTTTTCATGTATAATTTCATAAATTTTCAAAAATTCATCACTCTTTTGTGAACAAACTAAAATTCATCACAAACACCAAGTATTATTGCTACAACCTGGGTCTTTGATTACCTCTTGAAAAAAGTTCCGCAGGTGATGTTTAGAGTGCGCTAGTTAACACTCTATTTGTAGAGTCGAAATTTTCAATGTATCCTCCTGGTTTCAAAGTTACCCCAAATTACAGTATATCTCCATAACCATTTTTTCTGTAGTGCTCAAAATGCTCAATTTTCACACCTTTTTATAATAAATTGTTTAAAAATTGAAAAAAAATGCTTTTCTAAAAAAGTATTATCTAAGGGAACATGACGTTTCATCTATTTTAGGCCTTAAGAGCAACGTTCACGTTTTTTCTTTTTTTTGAACCATTAACTGATACTCGATTTATGTAGGCACTGTACTTTTGTATGTTGAAATTGAGAACCTCTGAAAAGGACACAAGTGATGAAAACTAACCTTGAATGAACAAAGGTATGTGTTCTTCGCAAAAAAAAATTCTTGAAAAAACAACATTAAAGAATCATCAATGGGAGATAAAATTGAAATATTGTATTTAATTATCTAAGATTAATGCCTCATGTTCACTTCAGGAGAGCGTTTCTCGAAATAAAACTTTCTTCCTAGTTTCCCCAAAAAATCCTAAAAAAAATGCAAGAAGTAACATTTTTTAAAAACCTCTGAAAAAAGAGGAAAAAATTTTAGCAAATTTTGAGTCAATTTTGGGTATCTGAGTGACCAAAATCGAAATAAATTTTGGTCATGGAATCATTAGTAAGCTATTCACAATGTAATTCGTGAGTAACATCGTAAGATTCAATGTGCCTCAAAAAAATGAGGAATTTATCCTTATTTATCCTATGGTTACGAATTTATCTGAAATCAGAGCGATGAAAAATATCTCAGTGGTAGACAAAAATTGATAGATATAAATTCTTTCGTCGAACCGCAACCAGTAACCTTTAGCTTCTGGCTCATTAATCCACAGAATGCTTACTCTCGTAGATAAGTAAGAATTATTTCGTAAGATTTTACTTTCAACGATCATTTGATGAATTTAATTTGTACTTTAATACACTAGGTAATATGGAGGTAGGTACTAGGTATCTACTATCTACATAATGTACATCTACATAAGTATTTCGTAGCCTATGTACCCACCTATGGGTAGGTAGGTAGACTAGCTAGGTAGAAGAAAGGTACATATATGTACATATGTACTTATACTACTACGATGTACATTTTTAATTCGCTAAATACACATAGTACATGTATAATAATTGTGCATCGTATGTACATGAGTATTAAATTGTCATGAATCAACTCGAAACCTGTTGGCAGTTACACATATTATCTTTGTACCATACTCATTGGTATCATTCTTATTGCAGATGATCTTCTGTGTAATTCAATTACTCATTATGGATAGGTAGTTCAGGTACACGACTAGAATCAATGCAAGGCGCGTGACGTAATATTGTTCCGAATAGTGTTGGCAATCTTATCCTCGTGTATATTGAATTCTGTACTTTTTTTTTATCGACGTTGAATAATTTCAAAGTAAATACTTATTCGATAAAAGATAAAATCAGTGGAATTTTTTTTTTATTTAATTTTTTGAAGCTTGTAAAAATCGAGCAGACGTATATCTAAATTATACTTTTCTTTGCATACCAAAATCGTATCAAAATAAAAAAATAAAATACATTAAAAATACATTCTATAATGTATAGGTAGGTACTAGGTAGGTAGGTAGGTAGGTAGTTATAGGCACCTCATACTGTGCAACATCATGTATGCATGTAATATGTAGATGTAAATACGACGTGTGCCTATAAGTACTTAATCTATCCTGTACAATCTTATAGACACATTTAATTTAACGTTAATTTATAAAACGATACTATAAACAGGGGAAATACTGTCTTCGAACACATGAGATTTTCATATCGTACAAAAATTAATGAGTTCTAAAAAAATAGCTATTCGGAATTACCTTAACCATATACTACTTAATACGAGTAAGTCTATAGCATGAATATTAATATAGCTTGCATCATTTATAATTGATAAAATTTTAATCGATTGTATCCTTTTCAAGTATATTTCAAACTTTCACATGTTGGACTAATTTTGCATCATAATTTTTTAGCCTGCTTTTGTATGCCATATTGTCAATGAAAACCAGGTCATTACAGTATATCACCCTACAGCGGATGAGAGAAGGGGTGCATCAATAAAATCCGTTTTAGGATCTTAGAAGACAATTACAACTATTTTTGGTCATGTCAGATATTTATTTTTATTTTTTTATTTTTATCGCCAAATCAAAAAATTATTTGCTCAGCTCGATACGGACCAAAATCGATTAAATTTAGGAAATACGATTAGATTGATAGGTAGCAGGTTTGAAATTCTGGAGTGGGGTTAACCTCGAGTCAAAATTCAGTTATGCCTAAATTTGGGGGAGGAGGTACTAAGGGGCTAAAATCGTAAAAATTATTCCTTTTTGAGCCAATCGATAGATAATTCAAATTTGTATAACACATTTGAAAATCAATTTCCTAGGTAAATTATGAAGGGATATGAGAGTTTTCCTCCTTTCCAACCTCGAAAAAGGACTGTTCCTCCCATATCTCCCCAACAAATTGAGCCAGGAAGTTTAAATTTGGTATGTAGTCTTGGTAAGAACCATAAATTTGCCTTTTGAGAATTTCAACTTACCAGACCCATCGCATCTCCTCACAGCCCCGAAAATTTGGTTTTTTAGTCGTATTTTCTTACGTTTTGAATTTGTTTCTCGTATGAATCTCCTCTAAATCAAGATAGGAAGTTTAAATTTGTCATGTAGATTTAGCAAAGGTCTTAAATGTGCCTTTTGAGGGTTTCGGCTTGCACCCTCTCACCATCCCATAAATATAGTTTTTGATCAGCTTTTCTATGCTGTGAACACCCCTTGCAGAGCGAGGATGCGAGCTGTGGTTTATTTATTGTATATGAATCTTGCATGTAGATATAGCGAGGGTTCTAAAATGGGACCTTTGATGGTCTGAATTATGCACTTTAAAATCACTTTCTATCCCTAGACCTACCTTTGATTAGTAAAAAATACAGAGAAGCGATGCTTTTTCCCATCCACATAATTGAAATACTTTATTAAAATCAGGCTGAACAGCATCGCTTTTTTTAGCCTGATTTTCTATGTCGTATTGTCAATGAAAATCAGACTATTGCAGTCTATC
>FIZR01013114.1:0-51723 GCA_900060175.1 Ferrisia virgata
ATATCAAAAATATTCTTCACCAGACTCATCTTGCCAGCTGGCAAAATCAATGGGACCTCAAAACTGAAAACAAACTTTTCATTCACAAAAAATCTGTCCTACTATGGAAAAAACTTCCACTCCTTAAACGCATAGATGAAATAATCATTACACATCTTAGAATCGGTCACACAAAAATTACCCCAAAGCCATCTATATCTACGAGCTCCCAAACCTATGTGTTAATTTTGCAATTCCGAGCCCATCACCACCCAACACCTCCTCCTGTTCTTCTACCCCAACTTGAAACAAAAAAGACCAACCTAATTTTCTATGTTGTATTGTCAATGAAAACCAGGCATACAGTCTCATCGATTAACGGCGGGTGAGGGGAGGCGGAGGATATCAACAAAATCCGTTTTGAGGTCCTATAACACCATTAAGACAACTTTTAGCCATGTCAGGTACATTAATTTTATTTTTTTTATTCCCCTCTCCCCCTGGGCATTAGCATCATATACTCCGTTCTATACCGATCAAAATTGCTCCAATTCGGTCAATCGGCTGAGTTTAGCTGCAGATTACATACATATGAGTGGGGATGAACTTAGAGGTCTAAATTCAGTTATGCCGCAATTTTAGGGAGGGAGTGCTCAGGAGTCAAAAGTGCAAAAATTACCCTTTCTTAAACCAATTGATAGAGAAGTAAAAGTTGTACAAAAATCTACCTCCTAAGTCAATTAGGAGGGGAGCTGTGGGAGTTGTCCATCTTTTTGATCGTGAAGAAGAGCTGTTCCTCCCCTACCTCACCACCAAATTGAGCAAGAAAGTTAATATTTTGTATGTACTTTTAGTTGGGACCCTGGATGTGCTTTTTGGGGATTCCGACTATTCTGCCCCATTTCACCCCCTTCACAGCCCCAAAAAAGTAGGGGTTTGATATGGTTTTCTCTTTTTTTGGGATTTGTTGAGTTTGTTCCTCGAATAGCTCCCATAGGAACTCGAAATTTGGTATGTATATTTAGGGTGATAGTCCTAGATGTACCTTTTGAGGGTCTCAACTTTTCAGCCCCATTTCACCTCATCGTAGCCCCCAAAAAAGTAGTTTTTTGCTCGTTTTTTCCTATTTTTTTAGTTGGTTCCTTGCATAACTTCTTCCCAAATTGAATTAGGCACATGAAATTGGGTATGCTCATTTAGCAAATACCCTTGATGTGCTTTTTGGGGATTCCGACTTTTCAGCCGTATTTTACCTCCTAACAGCCCCAAAAATGTGGTTTTTTGGTAGGGTTTTCTCATTTTTTGAGTTTGTTCCTCGCATAACTCTCTTAGGAACTTGAAATTCGGTATGTACATTTATGGCGATGGTCCCAGATGTATTTTTTGGGGGTCTCAACTTTTCAGCCCCATTTTACCTCATTGCAGCCCCAAAAAAGTGATTTTTGCCCGTTTTCTCTTATTTTTTTAGTTTGTCCCTCGCATAACTCCTTCCAAATTGAATTAGGAACTTGAAATTGGGTTCGTACATTCAGTAGAGACCCTAGATATAGTTTTTGGAGATTTCGACTTTTCAGCTCCACTTCACTCCCTCACAGCCCCAAAAAAGCAGTGGTTTGATAAGGTTTTCTCTTTTTTGGGGGTTTTTGAGTTTGTTCCTCGAATAGCTCCCCTAGGAACTCGAAATTCGGTATGTACATTTAGGGTGATGGTCCTAGATGTACCTTTTGAGGATCTCAACTTTTCAGCCCCATTTCACCTCATCGTAGCCCCCAAAAAAGTGGTTTTTTTGCTCGCTTTTTCTTATTTTTTTGAATGTGTTCCTCGCATAACTCCCTTCCAAATTGAATTAGGAAGTTTAAATTGGGTACGTACACTCAGTAGAGACCCCAGATATGCTTTTTGGGGATTTCAATTCTTCAACCCCATTTCACTCCCTCACAGCCCCAAGCAAGTGGTTTTTTGATAGGGGTTTCTCATTTTTTTAGTTTTTTGAGTTTATTCCTCGCATAACTCTGATAGAAACTTGAAATTCGGTATGTACATTTAGGACGATGGTCCTAGATGTACATTTTGAGGGTCCCAACTTTTCAGCCCCATTTCACCTCATCGTAGCCCCCAAAAAACAGGTTTTTTTGCTCGTTTTCTCTTATTTTTTTGAGTGTGTTCCTCTAGGAACTTGAAATTGGGTACGTACATTCAGTAGAGACCCCAGATGTGCCTCTTGGGGGTTTTGACTTTTCAGCACCGTTAATATGGCCATCTCTAGAATACGTCACGAAAATCAGGCTGAAAAAGCATCGCACAGCGATGCTTTTTTTTTTTCGTCTTCATTCTTGAAAAATAAGCGGTAATAAAAAATAAAAGTAATTAAAACGCTGACGTGAATGTAGTATGTAGGTAGAGTAGGTACATTGTACCTGCTTCAATTTACGAATACGATACGATGCCGATGCAATGGTACTGACGAGTTGCAAGTTTCGATGGAAATTGTGACAGAGGTGAAGGTGATACCTACGAAAGCGTGTGTGTTGATGTTGAATCTAGTTCACGACCAGACCAGACCGGACCGGACCAGACGTTCTGCAAGTTTAACGACGAGCTGGGTCTTCTTCACCGTCATCTCGCATCTCCGTCAGCATCGTTAAAATTATGCTAAATGTTTACAAATACAAATATGCAATCTCGTTGTGTGTGTGTGTGTGTGTGTCTCGATCTACAGATCTACGGATCTGGATCACTATCGTTACGTTGACGGGTAAATACGGTCTATGTGTGCGTAGATTACGTACATTGTACTATCAATGAGGTACTTTCTTCTTATCATTACCATTATTCGTACTTAGACAACATGTTCTGTCTGGCGTTCGTTCGATAATCGAACCACATACATACATAAATGTGGTGGTGGTGGTGGGGGTGGCGGTACTTTTGCGATCTATAACCTCCCACTTTTCTGCGATTCATCCAGAGGTATGCTGTGTGTATCGGTATGAGACATGCTGCTGCGAGTCACACGGCCACACAGCGGAGTATTTTTCGCATAACGCTGCTTTGGCTCTGGTTCTGGCTGGTTCGCTTTACAACGTCGATTGTCGTGCTTTACGGTTGTTTTTCTCAAAACGATAGACTACGTAGAATTTAACTTACGTACGAGGTATTTACGGTGATAATTCGACAATAAAGATATTGTACTGTGTGGCCTGGGCCTTACGTCGTTGAGTAGTATTTACGATTTTCGTCGCTCGTCGCTCGGTCTATTCGACAGAGTATTTATCGGTGGGTGTTTTGACACGTGCGTTAAAAGTGCATTTGTATTTGTGTTGTGTGGTGTTGTGTTTTTTTTTTTATTTACCTTCTACTACTACGTTGTTGATTGAGTAACATCCGTAATAAATAATTATGAGTAAATCGGCTGTATCGAGAACCGAGACAGTGACCGAGACTAATCACACGGTTACCGTTGAATTGAAAACTTCCAACCATGGTGGTATTCGTAGAGGTAAGATTTAGGTTTACAGGGTAGTAATACCTGTAATCGTATTGTTTTCTTTGGAGCAGAGGAAAAGCTTTGGGAAAAATTAGATCGAGAGGTGATATTCGTCCGCATAATTGGGGAGGGAAGGGGCTTGTAGTTACGATTCATCGTCGAGAATCAATATCAGAAGGATCGGTGTATTTTATTTAATTTTTTTTTTTTTTATTAGTAACTTTGAAATTATTTCGAAATATTATCTCTATCTGATGAATGATAGAGATTATTTTTGAAGATCATCGTTTATAGGATAACTCTCGAAGTATATTATAGTATGATTAACCTGTTGATATGCTCTGACTACGCTGAACCTCCTAACTACCTACCTACCTACCTATCTACCTATCTACCTAGCTAGCTATCTATCTATGTACGTTTTCTAATATCGAGTGCCCAATGTGTTTTTTCGTGTATGATAAAACTCATAAAAAAAAATCAGAATATATTTTAAATTACAATTACATTCGATACGACGAAGTATATACTTAGTTATGGTGTAAATTTAACTGGGTAATTTGTCGACGATGCTCGTGTGATCGTAAACTGTATCGTAAGGTGCCAAAAAAAATATAACTTTTATGTACCATGCAGACGATTTATAAACACGTAATTCTTGGCAAAGAAAAGCATTATTTAATTTCGAGAATTTGTACTTATATAGATAGATATACCTAGCTACATATGTGTATGTGGGGTTAATGTGCATTTTTGTCTGCCTCTAAGTGTTAATTATGATATTAATAGTAGACCTACCGTACCTGTAGGTATGTAATTATAATATCGAAATCGTAGGCGTTGGATTTACTACAAAATGTGAGGAAGAAGTGTAGGGGAATATTATCACTGATTTGTACACACATATGTATGCTTAGTAGTTGAACAATAGATACAGTTTTATCGGTGCGAATATTTTAGCATAAGTGTACGAGTATGGTGGTAAATTGTGTGTGTATGTGTGTAATGTGCTGATTATTTTACAGACGTGTGACGTCATTGTCGGTTAAATTATCCAGATGTTTTTTTTTTTTTTACTCCTGAATTATATGTCGATATGATTTATATTAAGTTACATTAGAGGTATTTTTTCTATATTACCAGCGAGTAGACTTCGGAAGTAATGAGGTGATGGCCACGATCGATAATGGATTATATTTTCTTTCTTCTAATTTTTGCTTTGTACATTTTTGTGTTGGAAGCACTTCTATGTGTAGGTACATACATACCTTTAGAGTGTGATGAAAAGAGATCGAACGTAGAATTTTGACATAACTGACTGTACGATAATCGCCGTTATTTTTAGATTGATTTTCGATGTCATATTGTCAATGAAAACCAGACCATTACAGTCTATCGACCAACAGCAATTAAGAGGAATACCAATGAAATCCGTTTTGGGATCCTAGAAGACCATTAAGATAATTTTCGGCCATGTTAGATGTTTATTTTTATTTTTAATTTTTTTTCACCCGAACATTAAAATTATTTACTCCGCTGGATAAGGACCAAAATAGCTCCAATTCGGTCAATCGGCCAAGTTTGGCGCCGGATTAGATGTATCTGAGTATGGATAATGTTGGCTCAAAATTCAGTTGCGCTCCAATTTGGGGGGGGGGGTGCTGAAAGGTAAAAAAACGCAAAAATTGACCCATTTTAAGTCAATTGATAAGGAATCAAAAGCTGTATAACATATCCAAAAATCAACCTCCTAAATCAATTAGAAGATGAAATATGGGGTTATCCCCCTTTTTGACTTTGGAAAAGGACTGTTCTTCCCTATCTCCCCACCAAATTGAGCTAGGAAGCTCAAATTTGGTATGTTCATTTAGTTGCAGTACTAGATGTGCCTTTTGGGGGCTCCCACTTTTTAGCTCCAATGCACCCCCCTCATAGCCCCAAAAAAGTGATTTCTTGATGGCTCTTTCTCATTTTTCTCATTTTTTGAGTTTTCTGCTCACATCACTTTCTTCCAAATATCCCTACTAAATCTACGTACAAAATTTCAAATCCCTGGCTCAATTCGTAGAGTACATATCAAGAAATAACATTTTTCAAGGTCAAGTTGGGGAAATTTCCCATATCCCACCTCCTAATTAACGTAGAAGTCTGCTTATTAAATATGTTATTCAAATTTCCATCCCCCGTCGATTAGCTTAGAAACGAATAATTTTTGCGATTTTTAGCGTCCATCCCCCTCTTCCAAATTCGGGAATGACTGAATTTTGATTCAAGGTCATCCTCACTCATATATATCAAATCCGCCGCCAATCCACACTTATTGCTCATGAATTTTAGCAATTTTAAACGGTACCGAGCCAAGTAGGTGAGTTTTTTGGCGAAAGGAAGGGGAGAATAAAAATAAAAATGAACATTTGACCTCCTAAAAATGATCTTAATGGTGTCCTAGGATCCCAAAATGGATTTTACTCCCACTTCTCTTCTCACCTAGCATTAACCGAAAGTCCTTAATAGCCGGATTTTCTAGCTTGATTTTCATTGACAATATGACGTAGAAAATCCGGCTAAATAATGAGTACAGTTTAGCCAACTTAAATTTAGACACTTGATTAATACTAATAAAAATTTCACTTTTCATGAGCCGAAAATTTTTTTTAAGGTCCTATACAGGGCAATGGGTTAATAAATTTTCCACTTTTTCAATCTGCAACTTCTGTACATGGTGAATGGGTGATCCAAGATGGTATCAAATCAAGACACACATGGTTAACCTTGATGTAAGAACATCACGTCTTTCTAGCTCCTTGGTCTGGTAATAGGGGTGTAAAGCTCGAATACTTGTAGCCCTCGCTTCGATCTAAGGATAGGATTGTTTTCACGGGTCAGTGGGCTTTTCAACTGGAATTCAACAAATTTTTCCATTTTGTTTTTAAATTCAAGTCATATTAACTTTCTTTTTTCTCAGCTCATCCTAATAGCAGGCCTGGTGAACGAAACGATTGTTTTGTTCGGTTCTGTTAATTTGTTCAAGAGAATATCCAAGTTATTGTTCGGTTTGGTTCTGTACCATTCAACTCCATTCTGTTCTGTTCTGTTCTGTTCTGTTCTGTTCTGTTCTGTTCTGTTATGCTCTGTTCTGTTCTGTTCTGTTCTGCTCTGCTCTGTTCTGTTCTGCTCTGCTCTGCTCTGCTTTGTTCTGCTCTGTTCTGTTCTGTTCTGCTCTGATCTGCTCTGCTTTGTTCTGTTCTGTTCTGCTCTGTTCTGTTCTGTTCTGCTCTGCTCTGTTCTGTTCTGTTCGTTCTGCTCTGCTCTGCTCTGTTCTGTTCTGTTCTGCTCTGCTCTGTTCTGTTCTGTTCTGCTCTGTTCTTCTCTGTTCTGCTCTGTTCTGTTTTCTGTTCTGTTTTCTGTTCTGTTCTGTTCTGTTCTACATGATTTTGTTGGGGATCGGAAAAGTGGCTGATTTGATTTCTCTCTCCCTTTCACTCGTTCATATTTGATTCCAATCAAAAATTTCACTCTCATACTCTCACATTGTAAAATAATTAGGAATTGGAAATTTTGGAAATATCTAAAGTTATGTAGTAGTCATAATTACGTTGTTTTAGACGCTCATTTATTGGCAATGTTATGCCATGAGAGATATGAAAAAAAAAATTATTGGTGTTCTGTTTCGTTCTGTTTACATGATTTTTTTGTTCTGTTCCGTTCCGTTATGTTCTGTTCAATTTCATGCCGTTCTGTTTGGGTTTGTTCTGTTTTATTTGTGCAAAATATGAATTTGTTCTGTTCCGGTTATCGTTCATTGAGAACAAAGATTTTAGTGTTTTGAATCGTTCATTTTGTTCTGTTGTGTTCTGTTTTGTTCCATTCAACCAGCCCTGCCTAATAGTACCTACCTACATACCTACCTACCTACCTTCTTATTGAATATGGTAATACTTTTCCTTATTGTATTATAAATTTTATAAATAAATAATTGAATATTGATAATGTGATATCTAGGTATATAGTGGAATTAAGCTCAAGTTGCCATTTGGCTATACTGTTTAGTGTTTACTCGATGATAAATAATGAAAATAGAGCTTAATCTGTTTTTTTGTGATACGTTGTGAAACGTACAGTGTGAAATGTTGCATTGTGGGGATTTAAAATATAATTATTCGAAATTATGTCAAATATGGACACGTGGATATTTCGAACGTCTTGAAAGTCGGCATATCAAATCTTAGCCTCCTAACTTAATTTGAAAGAGGTCAAAATCAATCTCCCCTCCCCACCCCTTACAATTAAAAATCTATGTTTTCGAACTTTATGTGAAAAATCTACTTGAAAACTGTTCAAAATTACTTGTACGCAAATCAATTCTCTTTTGGCAGATGAATTACCCTGCAATATTTATAATATATGCGCTTGACTACTTATGTAATGCCTAATAACAAGAAGGCTGGATGAACTAGTTCGAAATAATACCCACGCTAATAAGTATGAATAAGTATTTGGTATACCCGACCGATGAATATCGTTATTATGAACTTGAACCGATGACCTAGAATTAGCAACGTTCACTTTTTCGATATCACTTTTCATTTGCAGATAAGGAAGTGAACCATGTCCGGTGATGATGCGCGATGGGTAATTTATGATGAATACAAATAGATATTTTTACATATTTATAGGATTTATACATGATGCATTCGATTTCTGGTTTAAATTTTGATGCTGGATTAGTTCAATGCAAAGGGAGCGATTTCAGTAAAGTAGACTTCCTCTTTTGAAAGGTTCGTACGTTCGCGTTCTGAGAAATGAAAGCAAGACTTGTGTATCAGAATAAGATTCGTAACTCGAGGTCGTTTCTGTTTACTTTCTTATCGAAATTATTTGTACTTATTATTATTTTTTTTTTTTCGCGAAACCGTAAATTCAGAATTGAAATTATTTCTTCGTTGGGAGAGGAGAGGAACGGAGTGTAGAGGGGTATCCTATCTTTTCAAGTTAAAGTGTTTCAGCTGTTGAACTCGATAAAGAATTTTATAGTTTAGTTTTTTTTTACTCACCGAGTGAAATCATATTTTATTTTGAGTGATGTTTAACTGAGATAAGAATAGAAACTTGTTGGTATCATAAGATGAGATTGTAGACTCATTTTAAGTCCATTAAAGCAAAGATGTGGAGATCCATTTTAAAACCAGTAAAAGTTTAGGAGCAGAGACAAAAGAGTGGAATCTTGTAAAACAATATGAAACTCCAATATCGCTTCTCTTGGACAAGGATAATCGTTAAAGATTAGCAATAAATGATTTTTAGGCTGATTTTCTACGACACATTATCAACGAAAACTAGGCTATTGCAGTCTATCGACCAATGGCGAATGAGGGGGGGCGGATATCAACAAAATCCGTTTTGAGATCCAAGAAAACCATTAAGATGATTTTCAGTCATGTCAGATATTTTTTTTATTTTTTTATCCCCCCCCAACGTTGAAATAATTTATTTCGCTCGATACTGACCACAATCGCTCAAATTCGGTCAATCCGCTCAGTCTGGTAGCGAATTAGATATAAATGAGTAAAGATAAATTTGGGTCAAAATTCAGTTTTGCCCCATTTTGGGAGAGGGGGTGCAGAAGGGTCAAAAACACAAAAATTGTCCCTTTCTAAGCTAATTGATAAAGAATCAAACGTTGTATAGCATTCCCAAAAATCAACCTCCTAAGTCAATTAGGAGGGGAGGAATCGAGGTTTTCCCTCTTATTTACCCTGAAAAAGGGCTGTTCCTCCCTTATGTCCTCGCCGAATTGAGCTAGGAAGTTGAAATTTGGTATGTACACTCAGTTGGGGCTCTAGATGTGCCTTTTCGGAGTTCCAACTTTTTAGCTTCATTACACCCTTGAAAATGTGGTTTTTGGATCGCTTTTTCTCATTTTTGGAGTTTTTTGAGTTTGTTCCTCACATAATCCCCTCCGAATTGAGTTATGAACTTGAAATTAAGTATATACGTTTAGTAGGGGCCCTGGATATGCCTTTTTGGGGTCTCGACTTTTCAACCCCATTTCACCCCTACACAGTCCTTACTATGTCGTTTTCTTATTTTTTGAGTTGTTCCTCACATAACTCTTCTCCAAATTGTGCTAGAAAGTTGAAATTAGGTATGTACATTCAGTAAAAGCCACAGAATTGCCTTTTGGGGTCTCGACTATTCAGCCCCATTTCACCTCTTCCCAGCCCGTAAGAAGTGAGTTTTTGGTCTTTTTTCTCATTTTTTGAGTTTGGTCCTCGCATAACTCCCCTCCAAATTGAGCTAGAAAGTTGAAATTAGGTATATATATATATTTAGTAGGGACGATAGATGGGCCTTTTGAGGATTTCGACTTTTCAGCTCCTTTGAACCATTCTGATGGTTGCAGTATGTCACGAAAGCCGTTTCGCCAAGCGATGCTTTTGTTTTCTTTACAAGTGAATCGTTCGCGAACGACCGATTGATACTCGGTTTTCTGGATCGCTCACAAACGAATATAATCGAACACACGTTAACAATCGTCATTTCAAAATATTCAGTTATTGTTCATCTTGTGAACGAAATGTTCATTTTCTGAATGAGCGATCTCGTTCTTTTCAATATGATTCTTTTCCAATTATTTTTCATGTTTCAATTTTCAATGCTTGTTTGTAATCAGTGCTTCGTTTCAGGAAAATCTTGTTTTTTGTTTACTAATGATTCAGTTGCGAACGAATGTGTGATTGAGACGTTCGTGGCCATTTTTAGTCTGATTTTCTGTGTCATATGTCGATAGAAACTAAGATATTATGGATAGTTGACCTACAAAGGATAAGGAAGGAAGGGGGAGAAGGGGGTATAAACAAAATTCGTTCCGGGCTCTTAAAAGACCATTAAATCTATTTTGTGGAACTCGATATCGACCAAAATTGGTCAAATTTGAGCAGTCGGCTTAGATTAGCGGCAAATTTGATATTTTCGAGTAGGGATGGACCTTTGGTCAAAATTCAATTATGCCCAAATTTGCGGGAGGGGGTGCTGGGGGGGCTAAAATTGTAAAAATGGTTTGTTTTTAAACTAATCGTCAGGGAGTCAAAAGTTGTACATTATATCAAAAAATCAGATTCCCAAGTGGAATAGGAGGGGAGATATGGAGGTTTTCCCCTTTTCGATGTGAAAGAATGCAGTTCCATTCATATCTCCCCTCCAAATTAAGGTAGGAGGTTGTAAGTTGGCATGTACATTTAGTGGAGTCTCTGGATGTGTCTTTTAGGTGTACCGACTTTTCAGCTCCAACGCATCCCCTCGTAGTTCCGAAAATTTAGTTTTTTGGTCAGTTTCTCCTATTATCTGGGCTTATTTCACGCACACGTCCCCTCCAAATGGTGCCAGGAAGGGAGAGAGAGAGGGGGTTAACATTTAGTATGTATATTCTGGGCAGTAATCGTCTATACCATCAGTTATTTATTTTATGTACCAAACTTCCAATAAAATAATTCGCTATTTCGTGTATGGGTTATATCGTTCTTTTTCAATGATTCATTATTTATTTAAATTATATTCTCTAATTTTAATTTATATGTAACGAGATGCTAGAAGGTGTCCGAGTCGCTGCAGAGCTCATGAGCCAATAGTCACCGCAGTCAGGTTCTTTTTGAAGCCTGTCTCTGCCGGAGCTGGAGCTGGAGCCTGATATTTAGAATGGAAAGAAACCAGCTCCGCCGTGAACTTGTAACCTAATAATTCCAATGGAAGGAATTTGAGTCCACGATCGGAGCCCGATATTCAAAATTGGCGTCGTGCGGCAACGGAGCTGGAATACAGTACTCTGAACGAGAGGAGCTAGCTCCGAAGCCGGAGTCGGACATTTCGAATTGGCGGAAAAATCCCTTCGGATAGAACAGAATATTGAAAATAAACGGAGCCGAAGCCTGTGTGTCTTTTAATGTTACACCAAGCTCTGCAGCTGGAGCCGAAACTCTTTAAAATACCCGGTTAGACTGCAGAGTGGTTGCTGGAGCAGTTCGGAATGAAATATCGGGCTCGGGTGGCTCGTTATGTGCTGTCGTTGGTTTTTAATTTCATCGAGTGAGAAGACCAGGCGAAGAGAGCGGAGTGTAGAATTTATTACATTTAGCAATCTGAGTGGGATGAGATGTTAAAAAAATGATAATTTTTATTGTATCTTTAACTCTCAGAAGTAAATCATGAGAGTTTCTAGGGTTCGACTCCGGAGCTAGGCAATTTCTCCAGCTCCAGCTTCGGAGCTGAGTGTGATATTTTGAAGGGCTTCGGATCCGACTCCGAATCGTGACGTAATATCTTGCCTAGCTTTGTTGTCTATGCTTAAGATTAAGCTCCGTATCCACCAGGCTGTGAAATCCATCTAAATCATGGGCTCCAGCTCCGGTGCTAGGTGGTTCTGCCAAGTAAAGCTCAACTTCTGGCTCCAGAGTCCAGAATGGCTCCGATGCTTTGCTAGGAAGATAGATGAACTTTCACGATTAAAAAAGAAAAATCGCTGAGGAATTGTTTTTACCCCCACTCCCTCTTCTCCTTTACCTTTCTTACTCTGCTGCTTTAATCTAGTATATTTTTATAGGCACCCCTCTCCCCTTTGTACGTATCAACGTTGAATTAATTATTCTCTTTTTCGTGCGCATTTCAGACGACGATCCCAGCTCGAGAGAAAACTTGAAAGGGTTTCAACCGCTGATCATCCTAGCTCAAGTGTTCGGTCTACTGCCAATTATATTGCTAACGTATTGGACGTACGCTTACGCCGGAGGTCTAGGACTCGGCATGAATGTGTTCAACTGGCACCCGATCTTACTGAGTATCAGCTTTATTTATCTGACTGGAAATGGTAAGTAAAATTTACCCCCAAGCTACCAAGCTGGGGAGGGGGAATTCACTCCCCTAAATTTTAATACCCATCTTACGCGTTTCTATCTACTTGGCAGGAATTCTTACATTCAAAATATTACGTAATTTACCGAAAAATACTCTCAAGTTGATTCACGCTTCTGTCAAAGGAGTCAATTGTATATTGGCGATAATTGGCGTTTGGGCAGCGTTCAATTTCCACGCTAAACTGAACATTAACGATATGTATTCGATGCATAGTTGGATTGGAATGCTTACCGTGGTTGTGTACATTTCCCAGGTAAGTAACTAAAACACTCTCTGTGGTGTATTATTTTCAATAGTTCGTCTGTCTGGTCTACCTACTTCGTATGTGGTTTATCATAGGTATATACCCATTATCTGTATCGTGTGTGATAATACGAGTATGTACTTTTCTACCCACACACATACATATTCAATCAATGCCAACTCCCAACTTTGCCAAGGTTTCATATTGTGTATTATTTGCCATATATCCCAGCCCCAGCCCGTGTAGGTAAATAATCTCTAGCTGTGGTCGTTAACAGCTTAGCAACCAACGCGATGCGGTGGTGCTAATTGCTAAAAGCTTATTAATTGAAATTATCGTGGTTTACCACGAGCAGAGGAGAAAAGACGTAGATGGACCCGGAAATATGTACGGTATTTTATTGTATTTGTAGGTACATAACTTGAACTGTATGTGAATTATATGCACGTGGAAGTAGGTTTATGTACATCGCATATACCATGTCTATACCATAATATGTATTATACTTACGAGTATTTGATGACGCTTTAACCATCATGTTCGTGGTGACCTATTTTGACTTTTTTTTTTTTTTTTTTTTTTTTTTTTTTTTCATAAGGCAATTGCTGGATTGTACGCTTTTCTGTATCCGGGCATTCAGAACAGTAGTCGAGCTGCGTTGATGCCTTTCCATAGATTTGGAGGTTTGACTTTATTAGCTTTATCCATCGTATCGGCGGTATCTGGAATCAACGAAAAAGCTATTTTTAGCATGTACGTATAAGCATTATATTGCTGCTGGTAAATTGAGGCTTGATTAATATTGCTTTTTGGTCTTGGTGAAATTTGGCTTTAAATAATTATTTATTTATTTTTTTTTTTTTTATAGAAAAACCTACAGTCAAAAATCATTCGAAGGTAACCTGTTCAACTTGTGCGGTATACTTTTTACCATTTTTGGTATCATTGTGGTGTACATAGCGTCTAATTTGGATTACAAAAGATACCCTCGGTTCAATGATAATCTACCGAATAGAAATAAATAACTCGTATGTATAATACGTGTGGTTGGTTGGATGGATGGATGGAGGATGGAGTGATTGGATATACCTACCTATCTACGTATAAGTTAATTTTTTATTTATTTATGTACCTATCTAAGTATGCACATGTGATATACTTTTATTAAGGTGGGACTTCGCGTTTTAGTGTTTTTTTTTTCATTGCATACATTTTTTGTCGAAGGCGAAGTTTTCGAGAGAAATGAATTTAGCGTTTTTTTTTTCGTTTCAAGGTCGCAAATTAAAAATAATTAAACGTATTTTAAAGAATAATGTTGATTCGAAGTAATGCAACAGTTGAATTCCATTTGGAAAGAAGCTTAATCGGATTTTTTCCATTTTAAAGAGTCTTTTTTGATTAGGGTCAAAAACGACCAAAGACCCAAAATCGAACAAACCTGAACTAAAATGTTACGTATGGCTTAAAATATCCTAAAAAAAAATTTAATTCCCCCTCACCCACCGCTTTCGGAATTATCGTCCTTCAAATGTTGAAATGTCAACACGCGATATTTCAGAAAAAGGGAGAGTAAGAAATTTTGAAATTTTCACAGATTTTACGTCTTACCGAGTACTATGAATGAGAATTTTTTGAAAATTTTCGGTTCGCATTTTTCCAATTTTTTATCACGTTGAAATTTTTAAGAAAAAAAAATCTTAAAAATTTGGATGGGTCTCATGGCTGGAAAATTTTTTATCATCTTTGTTAGGTGGTCACCTATCACATATATTTTTTTGAGGTTCCAAAATTTAGTGCAACATGCTCAAAAAAATGTTTTTCACCACTTTTTAATTATTAATAAATGAGGTATCCCGACACGAAGTAAAATTTCGAGTCAATACATGAATAAATTGAAAGTACATATTAAAAAAACACCATTTCCAAAATTTCAAGCCCTGAAATGCATTTCTCGAATTTTGGCAAATTTTTCAAATTTCAAAATCATCTCATCGTCGTGTAAATCATGAAAATTTGATCTGATCAACGAAAAAAGCCAAGATTTGGTACATACCCTACTTTTGACCCCCCCCCGCCGCCCCGCTCACATCCCATCGATTGAAAGCGGTATCGAGACGTTTCGTTGCGTTCAGGAATTTTTGGACATTTCCGGTGCTGGAGAACAGTTCATAAAAATGGCACATATCAACATTAAGGTGTTTCTTAAAATACAAAATTTGGGAATGAAACTTTTTTCCTGAACTTTGGAAAATGGAGACAAACGTGTGCTCTAAATAAGAGAAAAAAATTTTACTCAACCTCATAAGGCACTGGTTAATTTTAGCTATGGTGTTTTTAGGGCCATATAAAACTTTTTAGGGGGTGAGGCTCCAAAAATTCCAAATTTTGTATTTCAAAAAATACCCAGATGTACTGGAAAAGTCCAAAAATTCCTGAACACTACGAAATGTCTCGATACCGCTTTCAGTCGGGGGGGAGGGGTGTGTGTCGAAAGTAGGGCATGTACTAAATTTCAGCTTTTTTCGTTGATCAGATCAAATTTTCATGATTTACACGACAATGAGATGATTTTGAAATTTGAAAAATTTTGCCAAATTGAAATTTTGGAAATGGCGTTCTTTTAATATGTACCTTCAATTTATTCATGTATTGAATCGAAATTTTACTTTGAGTTGGGATACCTCCCTTATTAGTTATAAAAAAGTGGTGAAAAAAGTGTTTTCTTTTTGGTTTTGATTTTTCTTGAGCATATTGCACTTAATTTCGGAACTTCAAAAAAATATATTTGATTAATGACCACCTAACAAAGATAATGAAAAAATTTCCAGCCTTGAGTTCCTCCCTAAATTAAAAATTTTTTTTTTGAAAATTTCATCATTAAAAAAAATTGGGAAAATGTGAACTGAAAGCTTTTTCAAAATTTTCATTCATAGTACTCAGTAAGACGTATAATCTGTGAATATTTCAAAATTTGTTACCCTCCCCCCTTTTAGAGATATCGCGTGTTGAAATTTCGACATTTGAATGGCGATAATTCCGGAAGAGAGGGTGGAGGTGGTGTCTAAAATTTTTTTGGGGTATTTTTAACACCATAAGTAACATTTTGGTACAAGTTTAATCGATTTTGGGCTGGGCTCCGTTTTTGACTCTTATTACGAAAGACTCTTTGAGCCATGTCGGTTCCGTTGGAAGTTTCTGCAAGATTGTTCGAAAACAACTGAACGAAATTCGATGAATTTTTCGATATGTTGTCGAACGTAGTACCCTCGACACGTGTACAGAGCTTTTTTTTTTTTTTAATTTTTTTACTTTAGATCAAAATTATTTGAGCTTGAAGAAACTCGAAAAACGTGCTCTCGTTTAGCACGATAATATCCAAAATTCATCGAATTTCGTTCAGTTGTTTCCGATAATCCGTGCAGAAACTTCTAATAGAACCGATATGGCTGAAATTTCTTTAAAATGGCAGAAATTCGTATTGAGCACCTATTCAAATGGATTCAACAGTACCATTGTTTAAAATTAACATTATTCTTTGTGTTTTGCTTAATTCTTTTTATATATCAACTCTCAAACGAGAAAAAACGGAAAAATTCATTTATCTAAAAAATACTGTCTTAGAGATTGAGTATGCTAAAATTTGCAACGCGAAGTCTCTCACCTTAAGTACGTTATATGATGAAGAAGATGGATTTAAAATTTTCAAAAATTTTATGAAAGTGATATGTAGATATTGAGATAATATTTTGTTATTATAAATAATTTGTTGTGTGTAGAGTGAGCAGTGTGTTATTGTTAAAAAAATTTTTTTCACAATGAGAAGTGGCCAAAAAGTATACGTATGTTAAAAGAGTTGATTTGAAAATAGGGCAAATGAGATTGAGATATTCTGACCTCTTTTGTTTGTTTGTTGTTGTGATTTTTTAATAACTATTCGACGTTCTTGAAACGTTACATTTTATTATGTTGTAAACTACGAAATTATTCTTCGAGATTTTTAAAAGTGGTACCATTGATTTTATAATTGTTTTATCATTATTTCTTTTACTTGAAATTTTTATACACGATTTTCGTTTATTTTTATATATTTTTTCTTTTTTTTTTCTATGAATTAGATTTCGATTTCGATTTCGAATAAATCGTTCAATTTTTTGGCGCAGATTTTGAATTTCTTCCTTGAAGAAATGCATTGTACAACTTTACACAATCAATTGAAACAGCTCTGTAGTTGGTAAAATTTAAATTGAGCCTTGGTTATCAGAATGAAAATGTAAACAATATGCTACGAACTAATGAATTTGCTAGAAATCTGTTCGATATTGGATTTCTAGCAATCTGATTGGTTTATAATAAATTGAACAGACTGAAGCTCTAACCATTAATTGTAGTTAACTGTAGTTTATTCCAATCGAGAAGGGACTAAAAATGCTCAATTTTTCAATTCAAATTCCTATTTCCAAAATGCATTTTTTCGCTTAATTCTATTAAAATCCTACGATCGAAATGAAGTAATAATAAAAATTACCAATTACTGACGTGATAACAAGAATGTGTATCATTTCAGGAACATTTTGGTTGAGCAAAAAGCAAAATTACTCATTGAAAATAGGAGATTTTAGCTGCAAAAATGAGCATATTTAGTTCCTTCTCGTCGTTCTCGATTGGAATGGACTGTAGTTACCAATTTGTTTATGAATTCTTTTGTCAAAATATGAAATTTTCAGAACAAATAATAAGATAATGTCTTTAGGAGACAAAAATAAGAATAGTTGAAGAGAAGCAGGATAGAGAAATGTTGATTTTTTTTTTAAATTACCAACGTGCAGGACCTATTTTTTTTTCCAAAGTAAATTAAGAGTAAAGGAATTGTTTGCATCGAAACCAAATGTAGGCGTTTTGCTTATTTTGCACGAACTTTGATTTATTTTCTGTTTCAAGATAACATACAAATTGTAATCTTTGAATATAAATAACATAATATGGAGGGATGAAAATCGAAAATACATTGTGTTTTACCATGTTTTTAATATCTTTGGTGAGTTTTAAAAAATATACTTTATTTTTTTGTGATTGATAAGTGATAAGTTTCAGAAAATGATCACTGTTGCGCGCACTCTATGGTTGCGGGCTGAAAACCTTTAAGTATCAATAACATAAGCAATGCAGGGATATAAATGTAGTTTTCAACTCCGCAACCATAGAGTGCGCGCAACAGTGATCATTTTCTGAAACTTATCGCTTATCAATCACAAAAAATGAAGTATATATTTTAAAACTCACCGAAGAGATTAGAAACATGGTAGAAAACAGTACATTTTCGATTTTCCATCATTATAATTGCGATTTATAGCGTTATCGAATTGAAAATGATATGTGATGAGCTTGATGACCACTTTTACTGGGTACTTTTTATGGTACTGTACCGTCATGTAATGGTAGAAGTTCGACTTTTATCCCTCTATATTATGTTTATGTTATTTATACTGAAAGCTGGAAACTACATTTTTATGCCTTCGTATGTTATTAATACTCGGTAATACTCCACTTCAGATTCAGATATTTCAGGAATATCGGAGTAAGTTTGGACTTTGGAGGCAAGGTTGATGAGCAGAATGTTTATTTGGTTATTGTTCTGGTTTTTGGTTAGTGAATGATTCCATTTTGTTTTTAGTTTTTCTCATAAGCGATGGAGTATAAATTCTCTTTCAGTTCTGACTTGTGATTCTGTAATATTTTGTTTGTTTTGGTTTTGTTCACTGTTCCTTGCTCCTAACACCTGACGTTAGTGAAAACGCAAATTCTATGGGAAACTGAAATTTAAATTACTTGAATGTATTTCTCTTTCTAAAGCTGAGGATACGAAAGAATAAAAATTAAGAATATAACGATAATCGGATATTTTGAATTGGTTTTGCACCTTCTGCTCCATAAAGAACAATTCGATTTGAATTGGTTTGATTATAGGTTTTGCTCAATGGAAGAACAAATGAATCGTTCGGTTTTATAATTCATAATAATAGGATGCTTCGTTTATGTTTCATTGCTCCAAATCTGAACGTTTATTGTTCGTTGAATTTATTTTGTTTTCGTTCAGTTTTGCTTACCAGCCCTGTTTTGGAGGATTGGAACATATGTTCATTGTTGAACTTTGATTTTTGATTTTTCAAATGATACATATTCTCCAATTATCCATTCATCGTAAATATATTTTTACCCATAAACTTGAGAGTGCCGATTGTTCAGAATGAGATAAGTGCATAAATCTTGAACTTAATTTAATTCCATCAGTGGAAATGTATTCACTACTCGTGCACAGGGATGTTAGAACAACGAAGAACTGAGACTCAAAACCCTTAAGAATATGTAATTTTTGAGAATCAGGGCGAATAAAAAAGAACATCGAAGTTGAGTAATTGAATAACGAAAACATGAAGAACAAGAAACAACGTTGAAAATTTGTCTGAAAATACAATAGTAACTATTTTTCGCTATTCTTTCTTTCTTCTTTTTTATTTTTTGTAATTTCAGCCGATACTTCCTTGATTTGTTGTAGTTTAAGCGCATTTTAGTGACTTTTTTCCGACGTTTTAGTCTCGTTTTCATTCATTTTTCCATTCAATCGACGACTTCTAGGCAAATTTTTTAAAAATTGGGCGAGGATTGAGCTTAAGGGCAAAAATCAACGAGAAAAGAGCAACACAACTAAACTAAGAACAAGGACAGAAAACGAGAACGATTTTGCAAAAACCACGAAGAACAAGAACAAAATCAGAGGTTGAGAACAAAGTTTACAAAAATCATAAATGAAAACAAAATCAAAAAGAATAAAAATTCTGATTTGTGAGAACAAAAATCAAGATAAAAATTCACTCGTTCTTCCACGCTTGGTTTTGCTCGTGCATTGTACAATGATTATGACTTCGTATGAACCGGATCGTTAAATCCACTGGTTATGTATAGTTTGGCGCATGCGTAGAAGAACAATCGAGTACAAAACACGTTCGTTGTTTGCACTTGCGCATGACTTGCGGAGTTGTGGTTGTGGTTGTAGTTATCCTGAGTTATCCTTGTGTCAGGTACATCTTGGCGTTTTGTTTGCATTCCTTAGTCGTTTAGTGAATGCGATGAATTATTGAATAATTGTACCGTCGATGAGTACTATCGCCATTTCCATGTTTTATAATTTTTCGTAATTCGTAATTTTTGAGTAAATACGAATCGATGCGTTTACTTTAGTAAATTTGATTCAGGAACTACTCAACTTCAGGTTTTTTCACGTGAATTTATCATGCTCGACTTTTGAAGTAGCCTTCCACCTTCCATCTTGGTCTTGCATCGTTCAAAATGACCGGTAAGAATAACTTTTATTCCAATGGTATGTATAATTATATTTCTAGAATTTAATTCTACCTGATTACAATAGTTTAATTTAATTGTTCTCGTAATTCTGGGCGTTGTTTGTGTTTCACAATAGTAAAATGTTGCTTAGTTACAACTCGCTCCCTGTTGGTAAGTTACTAAAGAACAGTGAAGTTTTTGTTTTTGTTTTTGTTTTTTTTTTTTATCTTGATTCGGATTTACGAAAATTATCTTAAGTATTACGAACGAATCTTGGTGCTAAGCTATACCTTATATCAATAGTGAATTCGTTTATTGTGCAATAACAGGTCTGAATGCAACGATAGAATTGAGCAGCTTCGAAGGAAATTTTCTGCGACGAATGAACGCAATGCGGAAAGAAAATCGACGATGTAACGTTACAATTACGGTGAAAAAAAAGGTATTTACGTGCCACGATATCGTTCTAGTGACAGCTTCGTCTTATTTCGAAACAATGTTGAACGGTAATTTCATGGAGAGCAGTTATCGCGAAGATATCACCATAAACGATATCGAGCCCGAAGCTTTTGAAGAAATTCTTTCGGCCATTTATACTTGCAAGTTTCATCTACACCAGGGTAACGCTTACTATATCATTAAAGCCAGTCATATGCTGCAAATGAACGAAATCTTGGAAGCGAGTATCAAATGTATTATGCAGAATACCAATATCGATTATTTAATTGAAACTTGCTCTTTTGCCAGTACCATCGGAAGAGAAGAATTGTATCGTAAATGCCTTAAACGAATAACGAAAGATTTGGAGAACGTGTCCAAAATCGATACCTTTAACGAGCAAATACCATTCGATACGTTCCGGGAAATGTTACAATGTAAAGATGCGGCCATAGATGAAGAAACTGTGCTCGAGCTAATCCTACGTTGGAATGGTTACCATAAGCGTAACAGAGAAGAGATTCTGATTCTGATGGCGGCTGCCAATCTACCAATGAAAATTACCAGCGCTGCGATGATAGCTGCGTTTATTGCTAATGAAGCGTTCGGCACCAACAACGTGTGCTGTTGTCAATCATTATCGTCTAGTGAAAATGTGAAAGTCGATCAGCCTGCTGTTTCAGTCAGTAGAGATTCTGTCTTCGAAACTGTTCACAATATTTATATGGATGTGATTAACGCGAAAACAGGTACCAAAGGGTTTATTTGTTTGCAGGCGGATGTTAATTTCAAAAAGTACAAAATATCCGATTTTCAACCGTTGATCTTTTCGCATATCAAATGCAAGAAATTTGCAAACGACTGGTATTGCTTCGGGTACGACGAAGACGAAAAGAGAAATTTATTTTCCGTATTCGAAAACGGTCAGCACATATGTTTAGCTGTGCCGCCGGGTGTGTTCCAATATTGCGACATGGAAGCCATATCTGGGTATATTTATCTGATAAACGAAGTCTGCCAACTCTGGCGGTACATTATTAACGATAATAAATGGACGCTCGTGTGCTACTGCGGAAATCCGCAAAGTTATTCTTATCACGACGATGCGAATCGGTACGTTGGCCATGTTTGTTTTCTAAGACAGTCGATGAAGTGTAGCAGTCCGAAACTGATATATTGCAAAAACACCAGCGAAATGTATATCGTGGGATTTGGCAAAGGAGGCAAGAAAATTATTAGAATCCTGTCCGGGCTGTCTAAACAATCGCATTTTCGTTATGATGCATCAATGGGCATGATAACTATACCGAATGATCATGAAAATGCTGCCGTTTGTTATTACGATGAAAAGCTGTTGATATGTGGTTCGGATTCCGATGGCCCACTGCATAGAACTGTTGACGTTTTTGACGTTCCTATCAAAAAGTGGTCTACTATCGAAAGTATGAACATAGGACGAGCCAATCATACCGTAAATTATCACGACGGATTTATCTACGTTGTAGAAAACAAATCGATGATTCCTAATGAGAGATATAACATAAAGTCCAAAAAATGGGAGCCCACCCGACCTTTACCTCAACGATTGCACTTCGTTGATGAAGATATTACTTGGGTTACCGGAAAAGTCTTCAACTATACTGTGGAAACATCGTAGTATGTCGATGATTACGTTTATTTTCGTTCATACTAGTTTTTTTATTATTACTTTTTTTCCCTTAAGAAATTGATTTTTATTTTTTTACTAATTTTTTAAAGATGTATGTCTTCTAGAAAATATTCATCGTGTATAGCAGAAGATACCCTTTTTTTTTTTATTAATACAGCTTCTTACGGAGAAATTTTTTTTGTAATTAAGGATTATTGAATAACTCTCCAAAACAAACAAAATGTATCATTTGCATAAATTGTCTACCTTCAAAAATGAAGGAGTTGTGTGGAATGCAGATAATAATAACCTTATTTGGTGTAATAGTTTGTGAACTCAGAATATATCAATTTTGATTTAGAAAGACTGGAATAAAATTTTTCGGGAGAGTTTGAGAAACTTTAGTGAAAATAATCCCTCCCCCCGATTTCGAAAATAATAAATTTATGCAAAAAACACCTTTATTCGTCTTGAGGATTTATGCTAGATTTATTGATCACAGAGAATATTTTTCCAAACTTTTCACTTTTTTTTTTCAATTTGTTGTATATTGGTTTGAATTTTGTACCACATAGTGATATAGACAGACTGAATGTTGAAAGGAATTTTATGATTGATTCCTGTTCTCGAACGTTCACAGAAAAAATTCAGTTTGGGAGCCTATTCTTCCTCCATCCCTCCCCCCCTCCTGCTGAAAAATATCCCTATCTCCTGACATATGACCGATATTGAAAACTTTTTCAAATGAAATTTGTAGCTTGAAGTATTACGGATATTTTGAGTTAGGTGAAAAATTTCGCTCAGACCACTCCCCTCACACCCTGTTTTACAAATTGTTCGTCCAAAACACCCGAAAAATCGATTATTTCTATTTTACAACCGTAGTCGATAGTATCAAAGATATTCAGAACCATAAAGAGAATACAAATACTCGAAATTTAGCAACTTTCAACTCCCATTCGCATTGTTCCCCCCCCCCCCCTTTTCTTTCCCGGATAGAGACGTTTTTTTTTTTTTTTTTTTTTTTTTTTTTTTTTTTTTTTGCATGATAGTAGTTATTATTTTTTAGCCTGATTTTTTTTATGTCATATTGCTAATGAAAAGAAGCAGACTGTTACGTTACAGTTTATTGATCTACAGCTGATGAGGAGGGCATCAACAAAATCCGTTCTGGGGTCTTGGAAGACGCTGTGACCAATTTTGGCTGTATCAGATATTCATTTTTTTTTCCCTCCAAAAACTAAAATCATTTACTCTTGTTTGATATTGACCAAAGCCACTCTAATTTTATCAATAGGCTCGGTTTAGTGGCGGATTAGATATATACGAGTGGAGATGACCTTGCGTCAAAATTCAGTTATGATAAATTTGGGAGAGGCCTCTGTTTGAGCCAATCAATAGAGAATCCAAAGTTGTATAACATATCCAAAAATCATTCTCCTGGGTGAATTAAGAGAAATGTGGGGGTTTTCATCTTTTATACCTTGTAAAAGGATCTTACGTGAAAAATAGGGGTCCACGCAGAATTGAGGGTGATAAAATTCTCTACAAGGAAAGCCATCATTATTTTTTCAGTAACGGCGACAGATATTGAGTTCGAGAGTGAGAAATACACATGAAGCATTTACACGTTTTTCAAACGCTAGGTAAAAATCATTTTTTTCATTTTTTGCTAATATCTCTATTTGGGGGGAGAGGGATTGATCCTCTGGCCTCCAACTTCATTTTCTAAAAAAAAAAAGAAGTCATATCTTGGCATTGGCATGCTTAGTTTTAGCTAAGCGAAAAAAAGAAATGTGCAAAACCAAGTGATTTGGAGGGAAGTTATGCGAGGAACAAACTCAAAAAACGACTAAAAAACCACATATTTAGCGCTGTGAGAGGATGAAATGGGCTCGAAAAGTCTAGAACCCCAAAAGGCATATCTAGGAAGGACCCCCCCCCTCCTGAATGCGCATACCTAATTTCAAGTTCCTAGCTCACTTTGAAGGGGAGTTATGCGAGGAACGAACTTTAAAAATGAGGAAAATGAGAAAAACTGATCAAAAAACCAATTTTTGGGGGTTATGAGAAGGTACAATATAGCTAAAAAGTCGGAACTGCCAAAAGGGCAGATCATTTAGAAAAAAAAAATTTACTGCCTAAACTTTCCTAAATTTTGTGAAAAAATCTCATTTTTTTTGCTCTTTGTTTAGCAAAAAGTGACATTTTTGCGGGAAAGTAGATGTCCTAGGACAAAAGTTCTAATGAAAGCAGCTAGATTTTTCTGGTAGGCATAATTGCTTTCATCAGATAGGAAATTTCACTCTCTTCAATTCTAAATTTTGTGAAAAAATCTCATTTTTTTTGCTCTCTGCTTAGCAAAAAGTGACATTTTTGAGGAAAGTAGATGTCCTAGGACAAAAGTTCTGATGAAAGCAGATATATTTTTCTGGAAGGCATAATTGCTTTCATCAGATAGGAAATTTCACTCTCTTCAATTCTAAATTTTGTGAAAAAATCTCATTTTTTTTGCAGCAAAAAGTGACATTTTTGAAGAAAGTAGATGTTCTAGGACAAAAGTTCTGATGAAAGCAGCTAGATTTTTCTGGGAGGCATAATTGCTTTCATCAGATAGGAAATTTCACTCTGTTCAATTTTGGTTCTCATCATTGATGTTCCACGATGCTAACTTTCCACAGAACTGTCATTGCTAGGCAAAGCACAAAAAATGGAAATTTCTTTTTAGAATTTAGAGAAGTTTAGGCTGTCACTTTTTTTCTAAATAACATAGTAAAATTTCCTGTAAGACTAGAACGAAATAATTTTTTTGAAATTTTTTTCAAAAACTTGTGTTTATTGTTCACAAAGTCTTTATTTTTCAACCCCCTTACCCACCAACCGAACTTGGATCAAAAAAATATTATTATTCCTCCACAGTGATGCAAAAAATCCCCCTCTTAATAAAAGAACTTAACCTCCAACACCAAATTCAAGTCCTAACCTTTCTGACTTCTTTTGAACCCTCTGAGCAATTACAAACGCCCAGGATGAAGAAAAAAAAAAGCTAATATAAAAAAGAAACTGCGTTTTTTACTGCTACGGTTATGGCTGTAATGGCTCGACTCGAGTGTATAAGGTATTAATTATAGTGCTACGTCAATGATCAGAATATTGCATCATACAGAATACGTATACTTAATGCCTATAAATTACCTATTCGTACGCGTATGCTGACGAAAACATTCGGTATTAAATATTGGTATTGGTATTATTTTGAATAATTAATTAGCAAGATAGGTAGGTGTAGGTATCTTGAGTCCGAGTAAGTACATAGCTTAAATGACTGACGATGACAAGACGCTGACGTGGAGAATTGATAAAGTTATGAAGTAGATTATACCAACCTACAGCCTCAGATCGAATACTCGGATTCATTTGCATATACTTATTATTTTTTTTCCTTTCATTATTCTTACGAAGGTGGTGATCGATTTAATATCGTACGGTGTACGTTTTTTATTGTGTTTGTGTTGTTGTTAACCTGTCGAGAAGAGTTTTCGCTGCTTTCGGAATTAAAAAAGTAAAAACGAACGAAAATATGTCGACGATCGAAACCACTGAAAATAAAAATTTTAATCGTGTCCAAGTAAACAAAGGTACATATAGGTCTAATTATAAGTCTTATAAAATTTAGACCCTTAAAAGGCTCTCCTACGATAAGATGGTGCCATCTGCCTAGTCGCTGATTGACGTGAAACTCACCCAAAATGTTAGTTTTGATACAAAAACCATTCCAAAAAGCTCGTTGACCAATTCTCACAACCTCATTCCGAGTATCAAGCTGTGTTGTCGCCGATTGACATGAAACTCAACCAAAATGTTAGTTTTGATGTAAAACAATGCCGAAAAATTTGTTAACCCGTTCTCACCACTCACCATTCCAAGTATCATGGCTACATATGCTCAAAATTCAAGATTTCGTACCTCCCAGGGGGTGTGGGAGTAGTCCGAAAAGTTTGAAATTTCTATACAAAATATTTACCAAGCAAGTGTACGTATATATGTAAGGATCTTTTCAAATTTCTTTCGAATATTTAGAGAGGGTTTGAAAATTTTGAAAATTAAAAATAAATTCGATGGGGGAGGGGAGTTTTAGCTAGAATTATTTTTAAAAGCTTAGTCATATCCTTAATTAGATTTTTTTGAGATGCTCAGAGGGAACGTACAACTTGCTCAAAAAATTAAAAAACCCATCAAAAAGCGTTTTTTGTCAGTTTTTTTCTATATTAAGGTCAATATTAGACAAAATAAAATTTTATGTAACCAATGCCAAAAAACATGAAAATGATAATTTTGGATTTTTGAATCCCAAAAAGGGTAATGATACGGGTAATAAAGCTGTAAAATTTAATTCAATGCAAGTTTTGAGTGAGTGTTTATATTTTCCACTGACTGTGTAGGATATAACGTCATTCGATTGTACATTTTTTGTGAAAATTCAATAACCAACCTTTTTTTTGTGATTTTTGTCCCTCGGTATCCCTCCCCCAAAGAGGTTACAGCAGGTCAAGACGATTTGCCATCGAGTCTGAGAATTCACAATTTTTCCAACAGACTATTTAGACTTTGGTAAAAAATGATTTTGAAACGTATTTTCAGGATTTTTTTTCTCATTAGGGGGGGGGGGGGGTTACTTTAATTTTTTTTTTTTTTTTTTTTGGGGGGGGGGGGGGGTTACATTAATTTTTTTTCTCCGCGAATTTCGAATCGATTTTTCATCTTATTTTGCATGAAAGTGAAGGCATCCACAGGTAGTAGTGTGGAATTATTTCAGATTTTTCGAACCTTTATTATGACCTATTAGAAATGGGCTTTGAAAAATTTGAGCGAGCTTGTAGGCCCTCATTTTAGAGCTGGAAACTAGAAAAAAAAATTCTCGAGTTATTCGGGGTATTTTACACCTTCCATATTTTTTTCCATTTTTTTTTTTGAAATGGTGGCCCTCTTACAGCCTTCAGAAATAGAAATTGTTTGGTCGGTAATTTGATGTTTAACGAACGAAAACAATGGGCTTTAAGAGCTGCTGTAGAAAGGAGCCACTTCTTTGAAAAAATTTGAAAAAAAAATGTGTTGGGCAAATTGTCCACATACAGTTAAATTTTAGGCTAAGCTGATGGCCAATTATATATATATCTGATTAGAGGCTACTCTAAGCCTGTTGGACCAATCTGAGCGATTTTGGTCTGTATCGAGCCGAGTAAAAGATTTTAGTTTGGCAGGCTGCACATAAAAATACGAATAAATATCATTTTCAATTGATTTGAGTTGGCATGTTTTATTTTGCTGTTTTTTTTTTTTTTTTTTTTTAAATTAGAAATACACATCGAGTGAAAGTTCATTAGAAAAATGTAGGTATTTAAAATTGTTGACCCCTTTCATAGTGAAAAATATGAAGCGAATTTCTCTCGGTGGATTTTATGTAGTCTTCCCTTATTGACTAAGATTGCATGTACATGCATAAAGTGTACATATCTTTTTCGCTTATAGTACCAACAGACTTTCATTATCTAAAGAATAGGACTTTGCAAGTCAATCAAAATCGTTAACAATAGGATTTATTATTATTGAGTTGAAATAAAATATTCAAAAGTACGAATGGTTGCAAATACATATTTGAAAAATACCCAAGATAAGGTGTATGGGAATTGACAGCTTTGGTGAGGGAGGATTAAATGCTCGCTTGTGCTGTCAAGATAGTGAGCTAAATGTGCAATTGTTTGGTACATATGTAAATTAGAAAATCGCTACGAAATGGTCACATTTGTTTACGTCATATTTGAAATTAGTAACTGATGAAACACCAAGTTTGAGGAATCGGTAATAAACATGCGAATAAACAATACTTCATTCGGGTAATGTTGTACTATTATTTCTTCGAAACAAAAACCAAATTGTACTTCAAGCCAAGTGTTATTTTCAGTCATTCTTTTGAATAATAAATTTGTGTTTGAAATCATAAAATACCAATTTCTGAAAATCAATCAGTACGAACAACGTTCATAATGATTAACATATCAACAATGCATCACAATTCACAAAAGACTCTTCAAAATATTGTATGTACTCTAAAAACTCAATAATTCACGAACGATTATTGTTTAGAATTAATTTTTGAATGAATCGTTCGGGAACGATTTATCCAATGTGATGATGTCGTGTAAGTGAATCCTTTAAGAGCGATTTATATTGCGCTTTTTCCCCTTTTGCAAAATCTCCATTCCATCCGTTCAACTATTCGTTTTACTAACGAATCATTCGAGAACGATTCTTGGAACTGATTCTTCTGAGAATGAATCATTCGCGAACAAACCACCTATAAAATTGAAATTATTCGAATATGTTGTTTTTTTCATTTTTTGTTTGATTCCGAATTTAGTTGAATAAACTACTTGAACGAATCGTTCGCGAACGACTTTTCCGGATTGTTGAATTTTTAATTTTACCATCCCACTGCCGATAAATGATTGTCGTTAGTTTAATTTTGATTTTTCAAATTGAACGATTTAATCATGTGCGATAATGTGCGAATTGACTCGTTTAACGAATCGTTTGTAATTGCTGCAATCGACTCCTTGAAATATTATTATGAAATGAATCGTTCGCAAACGACTTATCAAACATCTGTTTGATTTTGTATGGAATCGAATCTTTTGAGAACGAATCATCTCATCTGCGATAGACTTATTTCCTTAAATATTTCGAGTATGTTGTTTACTTGTTTTACACTGTGAACGAGAGAATCAACATTCTGAACGAATCGTTCGTGAACGATTTTACAAATTTTTTATTTATGGAATTGCGTTTTACATTAATTATTTTTGAAATGGACTACTTGAATTTGCTTAAAAATAAGCGAATTGATACGTTTGAAGAATTATTTGTGAACAATTCTTCGAAATATTATCGAGGTAATGAATCGTTTGCGAACGACTTATTACCGGTGTTGCAAGAAAGCATCTTCTTCCGTTCTTAAAGAACGCGTTCTCCTGTCTGAAGAGTTCCAACTTCGTTCTTTTCAAGAGCGTTCAATGAACGTTCCTGTTCGTTCTTTTTCTGATCTTCTCGTTCTCGTTCCCGTTTCTGTTCCCACTCTTATTTTAGACTGATTTTCTATGTCATATTGCTAATTAAAACTGGACTATTGCAGTCTATCGAGCAACAGCGAATTCGGGGGGTGGGGGTATCAACAAAATCTTTTTTAGGGTACTAAAAGATCAATAAGACGTTTTTTCATAGCAATGTCAGATATATTTTTTTTTTTTGAACATTAAAATCATTTACTCCGCTCATTATCTACCAAAATCGCTCCAATTCGATCGATCGGCACAGTTTGGCTGGTATTCTTCGAGAATGACTCGTATTCTGTTTTTTTTTTCTCTGAAAAATTTGTCCAAAGATTTCAGTTTTTGAACGAATCATTCGAGAACGAATTTTTACGTGATAAAATCTTTCGAGAACAGATCATCTGCGAATGATTTCTCATCTGAAATGTTTCGTGCTGTGAACGAGAAAATCAACTTTTTAAACGAATCATTCGTGAACGACCGAACTGATTTTTGAATTTCTGCGTTGTATATAAACTATTTTTAAATTGTACAATTTGAATTTACTGAAGAATGCGTAGAGTGATTCGTTGGAGGAACCATTTGTGAATACGAACGATTCTTTAAAATATGACTCTAAAAATAAATCGTTCGAGAACGACGTTTTCTTTCGATATTTTTTTTAATTTAGGTATTTCGATTGTTTTAAAATCTATGACCGATTGACTCGAATTTCCAAACGAATCGTTCACGAACGATTCTCCAGAATAGAAATTCTCACTTTTTGAGCAGGATCAGGAAGACGCATCTAGGCATTTCGGAAGCGATTTTTAAAAGCAGTATTTTCCGAGCGAATGAGTTGCATTTCAGGACGAATGAATCAGTTTATGAACGATTCATGGAGTCCTTTTTTCCTACCATGATTCAGGATTCAGGATTCAGTGTTTGTGTTATCCAATGGACATTACAATTCTTTTAACGCTTATTATCTTAAAATTTTCTCCTTTTAGAACAAGATTGTAATGTGAAAGAAAATTTGAAAGGATTTCTACCGTTAATAGTGATAGCTGAAGCGTTGGGATTGTTTCCTATAATATTAATACTTTACTGGGCCTTTACTCGTGCTGGAGGTCTAAACCACTGCGTATGGAGAATGTCCAATTGGCATATAATTTTGTCAAGTATTAGTTTCGTATACTTACTCGGAAATGGTACGTTCTACGCAACTCTTGAGAATTACTCTAACCACTTTTATTCGTAGCTGTGTGTTGAATTTCCTTAAAATTTTTCATTTCATAGCCATACTTACCTTTCGCGTGCTACGTAATTGGCCTAAAACCACGTTGAAATCGATTCACGCTTCTGTTGGAACCATCAACGCTGTATTAGCTACAGTCAGCGTATGGGCAGCTTTTAAATTCCACGCCAAAACCGGTATAGCTGATTTATATTCGGTGCATAGCTGGATCGGTATGATCACTTTGGTTGTGTACATTGCTCAGGTACAATTAGCTCAGGCTTATTTTGTCCCAGTCCTATACTGCACACCTGTTTTTGATTATGTTCCATAGGTAATCAGCGGATTATACGTGTTTTTATACCCGGGCCTTTCCAATAATAACAAAGCTTTGTTCATGCCTTACCATAGATTTGCTGGCCTAGTTTTATTGGCTTTATCTGTGGTCGCAGTTGCGACTGGAATTAACGAAAAGGCTATTTTCAAGTTGTAAGTATAGGCCACTAGTGATCTGTTTTCCCATCGCATCGATTGATATTCTAATCTTCAATTTTATGTCCTCTCTTAGAGGTAAATGCTACGAAGATAGAGCTGTCGAAGGGACCATACTCAACGTATGCAGTATTCTTTTTACATTATATGCCATTGTTGTGATTTATATCGCTTCTAAGCTGGGTTATAAAAGAGGTGTACGTCTTGAAGATGAATCGACGATTCGAATAGAATGATTCGTTCATGGAAAATGACCATATCCCAAGGACTAGCCACTCACGCATGAGTATTTGTAAGTTGAGGAATAAGGAAATAAACGATGAATAGTTGTCTTGAAATGATATTTTCGTGTTGTACAAGTCGCACTGGATGTTAATATAATTTCAGATTCAATGATTTTCATCATTTCACATGTCTTCTTCAAATTGGTACTATTTATTAAGGTCTAACTACTTACACGCCGATAATTACCAAAAATACTGTGCTTAATTGTGACTTCTTAGCAGCCTTTACATATTTTCCTATATTTACTGGTAATTGCGCTATTTTTCTAGAATTACAGGTAATTTTCATGTAATTACCAAAAATTACCAGTGAGTAGTAATTTCAGCGTGAGAAAATATTTAAAAAAATGTTTGTAAATTACTATGCTCGGTTTAGCTTTACAATATATTATTTAAAATTACGATGAAATAACCGTAATTTACAATGTATTACGTTACATTTACTGCAAATGACGTGGAATTTATGATTTTTTTCCAAATTTTTCAGTCATGTTCCAAATTCGCTGGTAATTACCTCATTTTTCTTCAAACTGGAAGTAATTTTTCTATAATTACTGTAATTACCAAACATTACCGGCCAATAGTAGTTTTAATACAAGAAAATATTCGAAATTTTTTTCGAACTGTAATTTATTGTAAATTACCTTACATCTACTGCAAATGACATAGGAAGGTATGTAATGACTTATGATTTTTCCAAAATTTTCCATTTATTTCCTAAATTTACTGGTTTACCTCATTTTTCCTCAAACTAACATTAATTTCCTACACAATTACGGTAATTACCAAAAATTACCTGTTGATGGTGATTTTAATGGAAGGAAATATTTTTCATGGTTTTTGAAAACTCTTGTCCACGGTTTAATTTTAGTTTGGTTTACAATGTAACTATGGTAATTTACGGTAAATGACCGCGCAATTAACTCGAATGACGAAAAAGTATACTTAATTACGGTATGTACCGAAATTCACGTGTAATTGCCTACGATTTCAGTACGTACGATAAATTATGGGTAATTACAGTTGATGAAATGGTTTTCCTTAATTTTTGAAAAGTATTTCCCTATCCCCAAAAATTACGAGTAATTTTTTGCGGCATTGTAAATTGTCGTCGTTCCACTTCACAACACTTTAGTCTAATTTACCATGTAATTACGGTAACTTACAGTAATTTATCTGAAAATAAATATAATGAATTGTAATACTTGCCACAATTTGTGGTAATTTTCTGAGAATTTCAAAATTACCATCGTTCAAATCTATGACAAATTTTTTCAAGTTACTATGTATTTACCATAATTTACAGATAATTACCTAACAATTATTTTGAACGGAGGAAAAAAGTATGACAAATTACAGAATTTCCCAAAATTTACAAATAATTATCCGTGATTTCAGTGATTACCATAAATTGCGGGTATTTACGATCAATGAAATAGTTTTTTTCAAATATTTGAAAGCAGTTATGCCCATGTTTCCCACAAATCAATTCCACTTACGATACGATGACCGCAAGTTTCTGTAAATTATTTGACAGATAATTTGAAAAATACTGTAAATTATCGATTTTACTGAATATATTTGTAAATTACTGTAATTATTAAATGTTACTGGTAATTATGGTAAATTACCATATTGTGTGGTAATTACCAAAATTCAGATATTTGTTTAGTATTTTCTCAGGTTATTACACCAGTAAAGCTATTACAATTCTTCACTGTAAAGTTTGGTAATTACAGTAATTTGGGTAATTACCAATACAATGTCATATGAAAGATTTTGGTAATTTTAAGAAATTATGATGATTCGAGTAAATTTCCTAGTATTAACCAGTACTTTTAGAATTTTTAAATAAATGTGAGCATTAATGGCTATTTATGGTGAGAACGAAGTGTTCGTGGGTATTTTGAGTATATGTCTAATTTTTCCAATCTTCTTACAATATATTAACAGCAAGTTTTTGTAAATTGTTTGACTGATGACTTTCAAAATACTGTAAATTAAAAATTTGTGAATTACTGTAATTACTCTAAATTACCGGTAACTATGGCAAATTACTGTATTTCATGGTAATTACATAAGTCCAGATATATTTCTGGTGTTCTCTTGAATTATGGCACAAATCAAGCTGTTTCAAGTTCCTTGCTGTAATCGTTGGTAATTATGGTAATTTAGGAAATCCCAGTAATTTTGGTAATAACGCGAATAACCGCAGAAAATACTGTGTAATATGAATGATTTTGGTAATTTTGGGTAATTACGATGATTTAAGTAAATTTACTCGTATTTGCCAGTAATTTTCAAATTTTTAGGTAGATGTGAGCATTACTGGCTATTTATGGCGAGAATAAAGTATTCGTTGGTATTCTGTCAATATCTCAACTAATTACTTGAAATTTCCAGTAAATTTTTTCGCGTTATTGAAGAATGTGCTCAGCTTACATGCTTTGCTTGAATTCAAATAATCAGAGATATTACCGTAATTCGGATTTTTTTATCGTAATTTTCGGGTAAATATTTGTAATTCTGATGGAATTGTGTAATTTACATTTCAGTTTTACTGTAATTACGTCAGAATTGTACTTCTTTAAAACCATCAATCACATTTCATTCGATTTAGATAATGTTTGAACATTATGTAGGTGTTAGGTAATGTGAGCTTATCTCAAATAGGTACCATAAGTTTCATTTTGTATTCGTAGTAATTACAATTAACCTTGAATGATCCTCTCTTAGCTGTTTCGTTAATGTGAAACGAATTAGTAGTGTGCGTTTTTTCGTTTTAAATATTTAATTACAAATTTTAATGGATATGTATATTCTGTTACGTTCGAGAACCAACGCGAGTGTCATACAGACATCAAAAAAATTATTAAATTTCGACGAAGATTCTAAACAGATGTTTGCATATTTTATAACATTGCACCAGGTACTGCATCTAGCTATCTAAAATATTGAATTATTTTTATTATTATCTGCTGAAATATTATCAGTAATGCGGATGCATTGTGCGGAGAAACGATAAAGATGTGATGAGCCACACAAATACGTAAATAAAATGGGTATCTATAGTTGCTTGCAGCCAGCTGGGATAGGTCAATGAATAGGTAGACTTTGGTAAGCATAGTGTTATCAGCTGACTTTCATTTCGATGATATGATGTCAGCTGGAGTTGCCCATTGTTTGTTTTCTCTTTTATTTGTTGATGGATGATTCAACAGATCATTTCATGTTGGCGTGTAATCTTTTTTAAGATTTTCCTGGTCTTGATGATGACGTCGGATAGAGTTTTTGCAAGTGTAATTTTTTTTTACTTTTACCTTATATGGTCGAATTTTATGAGAGGAAAATAATTTGTGAATAGCTCTACGAGAAATTGCTTCTGTTTCATTTTTTCGAGAATACATGATTCTCGAATTGAATATTATTCTCCAAAACCAGGCTCAGAATCAACTGATCATCTTCATCATTATGAACCGAGTGATCGTGTAATCCAATGAAATTTCTCAAGTAATCGATGGAAGTTGAGTAAAGTTGTTATTGACACCAGCACGTATAGGTAATTAACCATTTTATGAGTTGACTTTTTTTTTTTTCTTTATCTCGAACTGAGTTGTATTGACATATTTTTGTCCTGTATTAGTTTGCGGAATGAATTATTGTAGAAATATTTAGAATCTGCATAGGATGTCAATAACCAGTTTTCCCAGAGGGTTATTCGACTGTTGTTTCGCAGAAAATGATTTTATATCATCGAATTGAAGTACGTTGGACGGGGAAAGTACATGAATTAATATTAATTATCGATAAGACCATATGATGGAGTGCTAATTTCCCGTCTTAAATGATAAACAACAATACTTGCCATATCTACAGAGACTATTTTTCGTTCGGATCAATCGGTTTCGTGTGCTTTGCATCACGTAGTCGTTTTTATATAGTTTTGTGGCGCGTTGTATTTTTCAAAATACTCGAATTTATTTTTGTGTTTGGTTCGTGCAGCGATTTATAAGCAGTGAAACGATAATGGCCGAGGTCAATCAGACTGTCACCATTCATATGAAAACTTCCAATACACGTGTAATTTCCAGTTCCACGGGTAAGAAATAAGAGTCAAACTAGCCATAGGTATTTTGGTATTTGGTATTATGTAATGAACCGGTTTTATGTACAAATAAATCGTTCGCGAACGGCAACGTTGTTCATGGGTGGATAGGATTTAAGACCTTGATAGGAAACTTGTAATGACTCATATAGTTTTTATTCGATTATTTATGCTTGAAATGAGCAAAATTCCCAACGAATCGTTCGTCAATTGCGAATGATATAAGGTCGTTCACGAATGAATCTAATTCATTGGTGGGTATGTGGTAATTTCTTTTTAATATGTGATAAATGCACTGCAGCGTGAATCATTTCAGTATCAATGAATCAGTCGTGATCCTTATTCACATGGTGAAAATCGTTCTTTATTGCAGAATAAAAAAATTTACTGGTGAAGGAGTTCATTGTGAAAGGAACAATGTGTTATGTGAGAGCTCATTGCATTATAATTTTGAGATACATGAAACATCTTATTTAAATATGATTCATTCGTGCATAGTGAAGTAACGTTTTTCAGTCATTTGTGAACGATTAATTCACTCGTTCAACCAGATGTGAGGTGTAATTGTTTTTTTTTCACATATTATTTTACTGTATTTGGATCTTTGACGATTTTTTCGTTCGCGAACTAATGAATCATTCGTTCGCGAACGAATGAATCATTTGTTCGAATACGGGCATTGTCGTTCATTTTTTTGAAATCATATACTTATATTCGTCATGTTTAGTGTTATAAATTGGAATAGTTTGTGAAAGGTTCTTCTTTATTTCGTTTGTGAACGATTCAATTTGATTTATATTCATGTATAGAATCACTTCATCATTAATTTATTGCAAACTGTGATTCTTTTTTAATGTGTAAGAACTGAATCAATTTTCATGAAACTCATTATCTGTAAAGAGTAGGTCACAAATGAGCCGCATCATTTTTATAAGGATGGACTTTATCGTTCTTTTCTATTTTTTTGTTTTCAAGTTGATTTGGAGCTTTGATGGATAAATTTTAAATCCTTTTTCAATCAACTCGATTCTATCTGTAAACGAATCTTTATTTCGTTCGCGAACAGTGTTCGTATTTTAATCTGTTTCAAGTACTAAAAAAATTGATGTTGATTTTGATATCCTTGTTTAATAATTTTGAGAAGCTTGAATTGATTTTTTCTAAACAATATGATCATTCTGCAACGATTCGTTTGTTCATAATCCAACAGAACCTCATTTGAATGAAAATAAGATATGAGAAGCATTGCGCATTGTTTGAGATCTTTATCCATTCATTCATCTGCGGAAGCTGCCATCGTATCTTATTCAAATGACTCATCAGTTTCAGCATATTACACTCCAGTTCAAATATTATAAATTATTCACGAACGACTGATTCATCTGTCTGTAATAAGTGTTGAATGGTGTAATTCGAATATATCTTATTCCATTATTAGTATAAGGTTTATTTTAGAATGATCATAGTTTTATCGAATCGTTCACAAACAAATGAATCATTCATGAAAGTTGGGACATTATCGTTCATTTTTTTCGAATCTTTTTATTTGACCAACAACAGTGTTATGATGTGATTTTGACTTCATCATTTTTTCATTTCGATTGTGAACGATTCAGTCGGCCATGATTTGAAGATTCGATTCTTATGGCGTGATTCGTTTTTAACTTTATATCTCGCGTTTACCAATTCACTTTCAAGAAGATCGTTCAATGTGAATAATCTGTTGAGAACGAATGAATCATTTGTTTAAGGATGGACATCGTCGTTCTTTCTAGTTTTCTAATAGATTTTTAATGCTATTAATCCTATTTGCTTTAATAAAATATCGTTTGATTAGATTTAGCTCTGTTCATGATTGTATTGTTTTTTTCGTTCGCGAACGACTATTCGTATTTTTTGTGCAAGCAGTCGAAATTCGTCGTTCAAAATGATCTAGATGATTTTTATGGTGTCGTAGTGACGATCATCTGAACTAGTGGGGATAATATAGTCCATGGCTGTTTCAACTCTTTTAATGTTCATTTCCAGAAAATAGTGCTACTGTGAAGGAAAACTTGAAAGGATTTTTACCATTGATCGGTTTAGCTCAAGTGCTTGGAATATTGCCAATTTTATTAATCGTTTATTGGATTTTCCATTACGCGGGTGGTGTGAAATTTGCTTTCAAGAGAAGTATCAACTGGCACATACTGTTTTTATGCATCGGCATGATATACATTAATGGGAACAGTAAGCAAAGTTGACAATGTGCGAGTAGATGAGCTCTTGAGGAGTTGATTGAATTTGAAATTTTCTATTTCTTAGGCATTTTGGCGTTTCGAATATTTCGCAATTTACCCAAAGATACTCTGAAGTTGATTCACGCTATTGCTCAGACAGTGAGTTGTGTATTGGCGGTTCTTGGCGTATGGGCAGCTTATCCTTCCGATGGTTTATTTAGCTATTATACTTTGCACAGTTGGATTGGCATTTTCACCATGGCTGTGTATATTGCTCAGGTAAAAAGAATATTTTTTTCAATGATACGAATATTTATGGAAGTGGTTTGTGTGCTATGCTTTTGTAGCTTAAGATTCCTCAGTCTCACAGTATGGTTAATAGTTGAGATTTACTCTTTGGTGATAGAGTAGTTTTGATTTTTAGACAATTGGAGGATTGTACGCGTTCTTATATCCAGGTATCGCGGCCAACAGTCGAGCCTCGTTGATGCCCTATCACAGATTTGCCGGCCAATTCTTGCTCATATTGGCTGTAATGGCGGCGACTATTGGAATCAATGAAAAAGCCATGTTTAAACTGTACGTGTACCTGTCGAAGCAATTTTCACGAATTAATGGCGTGTGCTGAAGTGTTTTTCAACTTTGAGATTAAATTTTGTTTTTTTTTCTTTTTCTTTCTCAGCGAAAAGTTATACAAAAAGCAGCCACTCGAAGGTACCCTACTTAATATGTCTGGTATTTTATTCACTCTTTTCGCCATCATTGTGATTTATTTAGCGTCTAATTTGGATTACAAGAGGTACCCGCGTTTACAAGATAACGTAGCCAGAAGCAATAAATAATTTGTCGCAGGAATGTGTAACTAATCGCTTTCTATTTATATTTTATTTAAATATCTAAGCTAATGTGATATATGCGTGAATACAATGTGAAGTCAAATTTACAGAGCGTCCTTCTTATGTAAACTACAATGCCATTGAACGAATAAAATAGTATAATGCTTCATTTGTTCGCGGAGTTGTTACGGTTTTATTATTATCAAAATTTATGATAACGCTTTATCGGTTGCTGAAACTATTCTCTAGGCATATTTAATTCCTAGTATCTGGACTTGCTCAACTATGGTACCTACTTAGAGTTTCTAGTTACATTTTCTCTATCATGTTACCGATTTTTGAATAATTGCAAATGCGAGAACTGGTACAAAAAATTCCATTTTAAGCACGTAGAAAACTGTTGAGATGATTTTTGCTTTTTGGACATATTTTTCTAACAATTTTTTCCCCTAGTTTTTATCCTGCGAAAACTAAAATTATTTACTCCGTTCAGATACCAACCAATATCGCTCAAACTTGGCCAATAGGCTCAGTTTGGAGGTGGGTTGGGTAAGATAGGCATAAGTGGGGATGAATTAGGGTAAAAATTTCGTCATGTTCAAATTTGGGAGTGGTGGTTAATCGATAGAGAATCGAATGTTGCATAATGTGACTAAAAATTAGCCTTATAGGCCAATGAGTAGGGTATATACCAGAGTTTCCCCTCTTTTGATCTTGAAGAACAGCTATTTGACGAATATCTGTCCTCCAAATTCAGTTGCGAACTTGAAATTTGGTGTGTAGATTAATTAAATGTTCTAGATGTGTATTTTGGGAGATTCAACTTTTCAGCCTGTCACAACTCCGAATACGGAATTCTTTGGTCGATTTTTTGCCTGATTTTCTTTATCATATTGTCCATGGAAAACCAAGATATTACGGTCTATTTACCTACGGTGGATGTTGCCAGAGGGGGGGGGTTGTATCAACAAAATCCGTTTCAAGGTTCTAGAAGACGATTGCAACCATTTTTGGCTATATCAGATATTTATTTTTTTTTTTTTACTTTTTCCTTCGAAATTGAAAAATTATTTGTTCAGCTCGATACCGACAAAAATTGATCAAATTTGAGAAATAGGCTCAGATTGGCGGCGAATTTGATATTCGGAAATGTAGATGATCACAGGTCGGAATTCGGTTATACCCAAATTTGGAGGAGGGGGTGTTGAGGGGTTACATCCGCAAACATTGTTCCTTTTTGAGTAAATCGATAGACCATCTGAGGTCGTATAACATATCCAAAAATTAGCCTCCTAGGTCAATTAGGAGGAGGGATAAGAGGTTTACCCCTGTTTGACCTTGAAAAAAGGTTGTTGCTCCCCCCACCACCCCTCCAAATATAGCTAGGAAGTTGAAATTTAGTATGTAGATTTAGCAAGATCGTAGATGTGTCTTTTGGGTAGTTTTGACGTTTCAGCCTCATTGCACCCCCTCGCACCACCAAAAATGTAGGTTTTTGATTGATTTTCCATATTTTTTGAGATTGTGCTTCGCATAAATCCCCTCCAATTTAATCCACGAAGTTGAAATTTGGTATATAGATTCAGTATAGGTGTTTGGTGTGTCTTTTGGGGGTTCCGCTTTTTCAGCCTCATTGCACCCTCTCACAGCTTTAAAAATGTAGTTTTTTGGTCGGTTTTCCTTATTTTCTTGAATTTGTTTTTCACGTAACTCCCCTCCAACTTGATTCAGGGATTGAATTTGCTATTTAGATTTGGTATATTGATCTTAGATGTGTTTTTTTTTCAATATCTATCCATAACTTTACCACTCCTACGTCCTATCTCTGTTCAAGAAAAAGCTTAAAAGGGGTAGTGATGCAAACAAAAATCCTATTTTTTATAAAAATAGATGGGAAAAAATGTTGAAAAATAATTCGAAACGGATGCCCACAAAAATTGGTACAATGGACCCCGCACTTACTTTCGCCGACCTTGCTCCGCCACTGTTCAACCAAAAAATCTCAGATGGAGGAGGTGAGTATTAACGAAATCCATTTTGGGGCCCTAGAAAACCATTGAGACCATTTTTGTCCATGTCAAATATTTATTCCTTTTTTACCTCCTCTCGCCCTCTCCTCCTTCTTCCATACTAAAAATAATTAGTTTAGCTAGATATCGATCAAAATCGGTCAAATTGGGGCAATGACTTCAGTGTAACGGTGGATTTGATATTTTCAAGTGGCGATGACGTTGGGTAAAAATTCAGCTATACCAATTTTGGGGAAGGGGATTCGGAGGAGCTAAAATGGCAAGAGGTGCTAGTTTTTAAATCAATCGATGGAGAATGAAAAGTTATAAAAATCAGCTGCCTAAGTCAGTTAGGAGAGGAGATTTAATCCTTTTGACCTTGAAAAAAGACTGTTCCACGCGTATCTTCTCTCCAAATTGCATCAGGAAGTTGAAATTTTGCATGTAGATTTGATAGAGATCGTCGATGTGCGTTTTGAGGGTTCCAACTTTTTAGCTCCATTACACTTCTTACCGGGCCCAAAAAAGTGGTTTTTTGGGAATTTTTTTTTCATATTTTGAGTTTGATCCATGCGTATTTCTCCTCTAAATTGAACGAGGAAGTTGTAATTTGGCGTGTGCATTTAATAAGTGTTCTAGATGTGCCTTTCGAAGCTTTCAACGGTTTAGCTTTGTTGCCCCCCTCCACGGTCTGAAAAAATGTTTTTTTGAGGAGGTTTTCCTTGTTTTTGAGTTTGGTCCACCGATATCCCCCTCCAAATTCAGCTAGGAAGTTGAAATTTGGGATGTACATTCGGTAGGTGTTCTAAATGTGCCTTTAGAGGCTTTTATCTCTTCAGCTCCGCCCCCCATCTGTATTAAAAAAAGTTTTTTGGGCGATTTTTCTTATTTTTTAAGATTGTTCCAAGCATAAGATCTCCACTTCCAACTGAGCTAAGAAGTTGAAATTAGGTATGTAGATTTAGTAGGGGTTCCAGATGTGCCTTTATCCGGGTTCATTTATTCACTTCAGTATATACCTGTACCCCCTCCACTGAACAATTTTTTTTTTATGACATGTATGGACAATTTTCATAACTGCTCCACTTCATAAAAATCAGGCTCAAAAAACAACGCATTGTAAGTCTCTTTTTTTTTCATAAATGGACTATTCGCCAATCACTCTCCTCATTTTAAATTTATTTATTGCTAATTAATATTCACTTTGATATAACCTCAACTTAGCTCCCAGAAAAATTTATCGTTTTCGAAACATTTTTAATACTTACTCAACCTATATCAGAAATGTTGAATAATTCGTTTCAGCATCTTCATTAATGTCTTCAATTTCGAGCTTTAGTCGTCAGTCGTGAACTCTTCTTTGCCTTTATTTATTACAATTATGAAAATTGAAGAAAAGCATCGCTTTACGATGAATTTTTCCTAATCAGCATTAAGGGTACAAATGGGTGTAAAACGTCGAAACCCCCCAAAGGCATATCAAGCGTCCCTACAGATGGATCATACTTAATTTAAACATCTCAATCCAATTTAGAGGGAAGTTATGTAAGGAACAAACTCAAACAATAAGAAAAATTGACCAAACAAGCACATATTTAAGGCTGTGATGGGATGAAATGGGGCACAAAAGTCGAGACCCCTAAAAAACACATCGAGGGCTTCCTACTTAATGTACATACCTAGTTTCAACTTCCTAGCTCAATTTGGAGGCCAGTTATGCGAGGAACAAACTCAAAAAATAAGAAAAAATTACCAAAAAACCACTTTTTGGGGCTGTGAGGGGAGAAATGGGGCTGAAAAGTCTAGATCCCCAAAAGGTACATCTAGGACCTCCGTTAAATGTACAAACTTAATTTAAACATCTCAATCCAATTTAGAGGGGAGTTATGCGAGGAATGAACTCTAAAAATTAAAAAAATCGTCCGAAAAAACACATATTCGAGGCTGTGAGGGGGTGCAATGAGGCTGAAAAGTCGAGACCGCCAAAGTGCACATTTAGGACTTCCACTAAATGTACATAGCTAATTTCAAATTTCTAGCTGAATTTAGAATGAAGTTATGTGAGGAGAAAACTAAAAAAATGAGAAAAAGAAATCAAAAAACTACTTTTTTGGGGCTGTGAGGAGATGCAATGGAACTAAAAAGTAGAGAACACCCAAAAAGGCATATTTAGTACTACAACTAAATGTGCATACCAAATTTGAACTTCCTAGCTCAATCTGGTGGGGAGATAGGGAAGGACCAGCTAATTTTGAAAGTCAAAAAGGGAGATAACCCCATATCTCACCTCGTAATGGACTTAGGAGGTTGATTTTTGGATATGTTGGACAATTTTGACTCCTTATCAATTGGCTTAAAATGGGACTCAATGCACATACCTAATTTCAACTTCCTAGCTCAATTTGGAGGGGAGTTATGAGGGGGAACAAACCCAAATTAAGAAAAATCGACAAAGAACTACATATTGGAGGCTATGGGGGGGGGGTGAAATGGTGCTGAAAAGTCGAGATCCTCCAAAACCCATGTATGGTTTTTACTTAATGTACATACCAAATTTCAACTTCCCAGCTCAATTTGTTGGGGAGTTACTTGAAGAACAAACTCAAAAAAACAAAAAAATATATTAAAAAACCCTTTTTTTGGTGGCTGTGAGGGAGTGCAACGGAGCTAAAAAGTAGGAACCACCAAAAGGCACATCTAGGACAAAAATTTAATGTACATACCGAGTTTCAATTTCCTAGCTCAATTAGAAGAGGAGATGGGGGAAGGAACAGCCCTTTTCAAGGTCAAAAACGAAGGTAAACCTCCACAATTCCCTTCTTAATTGACTTAGGAGGTTGATTTTTGGTTATGTTATGCAACTTTTGATCTTCTATCAATTGATTTAAAAAAGGACAATTTTTACGTTTTTTGACTCCTCAGCACCTCCCCTCCCAAAATGGGACAAAACTGAATTTTGACCCAAGTTCATTCCCACTCATACATATCTAATCCGCCGCCATATTGAGCTGATTGACCGAATTGGAGCGATTTTGGCCGATATCGTGTAAAGTAAACTGTTCGAGGAAAAAAATAAATATCTGGCTTGACTAAAAATCGTCTTAATGGTCTTCCAGGACCCTATTACGGATTCCGTTGATATTCCTCCCTCATTAGTTTAGTTTTCAATGACAATATGACGTAGATAATCAGGCTAAAAATCATTTCAACGTTGTGATTTCTATTTTTATGAATTATTTGTAGGTAAAGTGCATAGGCGTCCTGAGTAAGTGCGTTTTTTTTTACTTTTTTTCCTTTCAAATGATTCTGTTTAATTTTTGATTAAAATTTATCAGTTTTTATTTTTTTCAGAAATCAATTCGGTCAGTTCATTAATTATTTACATCTTTGATTATATTTTCTACATAAGTGATTGGAAAAATTCGTTTATAGTTTACTGCGCTCAGCACTCTAGTGTGTGGTCGCCTCGGAATGCTTACGTTGCGTGTAGGTCGATCCGAAAACACCCGAAAGCATGCCCGAACTCACCTTATCAACGTATACCCACTCTCCCCACTCCCCTGTACCGACATCGTCTCGATGTCGTTTTTTTTTTCGTAAACCAACACACACACCAACGTAAAATCAACCAGCTGTTCAAACGATCCGTAGAGATTAACGTTTAATATTCTTGTTTTATTTTACGTTTTTTTTTTTTTTTGTAGAATTTAAAATTGAAAATCGTTTCCGATACACCTATACCTGTGTATAATTATTTCGTAACATTGTGCCATCGAATTCCATTGGTCAAATTTAACGCCGGTTTTCACCTTCTAATGTGTTTCTAAATCAGCGGCGAACGCTCGTGTAGTGTGATTGTGCTTTCAAAGTTGTACTGGCTTTGGCTTATTATCATTCTCTCGGCAATAGTAAGTTTTTGTATACATATACTTGTTGCGATACCAGCTGTTGATATGCTTAAAGTGTAACTTTAGCTTTATCGAGGTTACCGGAATTTTCAAAGGTTCGTATTGTTTTCATATTGATTAATTTTCTCGTACCATTGGCAACGATATTCTAGATCAGCTTGGTAACGCCATTTTTTCATATTCGGGTCACCTTTTTTTTTTTTTCACACCAATTTTTCCTTTCACTTTATGGTCAGAAAGTTGCCAAGTTCGAGGTGATTGTAAAATACAATGTGTGAGCGGGGCTCGAATCGTCCAATCGAATATTCAAAAACGTACGCACTTTTACGTGTGTCAATTTCGTTGATAACCGTTTGATACCTTGATTGATGAGCACATCGTTGTATATAGGTACTTTTTTTTTTTAACTGGTTTACATTGAACATGTATTCGTTGATTTGTTTGTGTTAGAAGGTGCTCTCCGGTCTCGAGTAGTATCACAATCATCATCGATATAATTACCAAAATACTTACAAGTGATTTGATAAAATCTATGTATGTAGTATCAGTTGCATTATTTAAATATTCGCCAATATTCGGCACGTTAAAAAGTGTTTGATTTCGAGAAAGGAATGTATTTACATGTATAAGTACTCGATGATGTGCATGTAAGTAACGATGTGATTTACGATTCGAGAGATTAACATTTTTCATACAATGACAATGGTGGTCGTGTTAAAAAAAAAAAAAAAAAAAAAAAAAACGAGCAACTTTGTGTTCGTGTAAAGATAAAAGATTATCTTTGAATTTTAATATAATGTGCCAACGTATTTCGATATATATTATATTTTCATGAGCGAGCTTAAAAGGTGTCAAAAATACGTTGAAATAACAGTGTTGTGTGTAAATGTGTAGTATTTTCTGTTTCCATATCCACTTGGAAGCTCACTCGAAAAGTATTAAATTACAGAGTTACTTGTTGATGATCGTTCAAGTGTGCCTGGTGTCGTGTTACGAATTTATTCAAAAATTAATCGTTTGGAAGAGATATTTTCTAGTAAGTTGTTATCGATATCTGGATATTTCAGTGTTAAGGTTGTTTTATTTTATTTTATTTTTTTTTTAAATGTTCGAATCGAGGAAACGTTTTAGTAATTTTTTCAGTTAAAAACATGTTTTTTTTTTTTTATTCATTTGTGATTTAAATAAAAAATTTTTCATATTGAGAATATTTCAGAAAAAAGAAAATGAAGTAATGAAAGACTTCACTATCGTTAAAATGAGCTGTTTAAATGTTTTTTTTTTTTTTTTTTTTTTTTTTTTTAATACTTACGAATGATTGTGAATTGTACAATTCAACGTATTACATTAATTGGGAACAAATTGAAGAGAAAAGTGTGATAGTCATGCCTCGAAAATAATATAAATACGTAGATATTGATACAATTTAATACTAATTATCATCATATTTATAATTACATAAACATTTTAAAAGTATTTAATCAGTAATAACGTTATTTTTAACTTTTTTTTTTTTTTAACAATGAATTTCTCAGTGAAGTGGGTATGTACGAGAAATTGAGAAATTATTGTAATAGGTAAACGTTGAATGATACCAATTGAAAGGAAAATTGTAACTTGTACATGATATCGAATTGAAGAAAATTTCAACATAGTTATGCATTTACCTGGAAATTTTAACAATAATTTTTTTTGTCCTGCTAACCAACGTAATATCTATTTGCCTGGTTTTTGAATTTTATTTTGATAATAATAATATTATTTTCGAAACGTTAAGTAACTGCTGATAATATTTTAGAAATTGTTTTCATTGTTTTTTTTTTTATTATTATTTTAAATTGGTTGAAAGTCTTGGTATCTGTATTTCAAATTGTTGGATTTTTTTTACGTTTTCTTTCATTTTTTACGTTTATACTTTATTTTAAGGTGATAAATTTTGAACATACTTATCAGTTTTTTTTTTAAATTGTGGTTTTAAATTTTTTCCTTAGTTGAAGGTGAAAAAAAAAACAGAATTAAGATATGGATATATTTTTAACCTGAATTTTCATGTCATAGAGGTTACGAAGGTGGGGGGGACGAGGTTGTATCAACAAAATCTGTAGAAGGCCGTTAAGACCATTTTTAGGCCTGTCAGATATTTATTGTGATCATTTTCAAAAAATTTTTTAACATGATTTATTATACCGTATTGTTAATGAAAAAAAAAGCGATACTTTTTTGGTCTGATTTTCGTGAAATATTATAATCATGAGAATTGAAAATAAAATAAAGCATAGCATCGCGGTGCTTTTTTCCTAATTATCATTGTGGGTAGGAACAGTTCAATGGGGCTGAAAAGTCGAAACCCCCAAAAAGCACATCAAGGGTCCCTACAAACGGGACATACCTAATTTCAACTTCCTGACTCAATTAGAAGTTATGCGAGGAACAAATTCAAAAAATAAGAAAAAACGACCAAAAAACCACATGATTAGGGCGGTGTGAGGGGTTGAAATGGGGCTTAAAAGTCGAGACCTCTCCCCTCATGTACATCTAGGACCCCTACTACATGTACATACCTAATTTCAAGTTCCTAGCTCAATTTGGAAGGGAGTTATACTCAAAAAATGAGAAAAACTGATCAAAAAGCCTCGTTTTTGGGGCTGTGAAGGGGTGTAATAGAGCTAATCAGTCGGAATCCCCAAAAGGTACATGTAGGGCCCCAACTGAATGTACATACCAAATTTCAACTTTCTTGCTCAATTTGGTGGGGAGATAGGGGGAGAACAGTCCTTTTTCAAGGTCAGTAAAGGGGAAACCCCTCATATCTCCGCTCCTAATTGACTTAGGAGGTTGATTTTTGGATATGTTATACAACGTATGATTCTCTATCAATTGGCTTAGAAAGATGCAATTTTTGCAGTTTTGACTCCACAGCACCTCCTCTCCCAAATTGGGGCATAATTGATTTTTGACCCTAGGTCATCCCCACTCAAATATATTTAATTCGCCGCCAAACTAAGTCGATCAACCGAATTGCAGCAATTTTGGTGGGTATCAAGCGGAGTAAATTATTTTAATGTTCGGGGAACAAAATATTAAAATAAATATCTGACTTGGCTAAAAATCGTCTCAATGGTCTTCTCGGACCTCAAAACGGATTTGGTCTAAATCCCCCACCTCCTTCATCCGACGTTGGTCGATAGACCTGGCTAATCAGGCTAATAGGGAATATCAACGTGCGGAGAATGGAGGGATATTATCAACGAAATCCTTTTTGGAGTTCTAGAAGTCCGTTGAGACCATTTTTTGCTATGCCTGATATTTATTGTTTATTATTCCCCCTTTCCCGTCCCTCATCAACGAAAATCGGTAAATTTAGAAAGTAATCTTAAATTGATGGTACTGACAGACCAAATCCACGAAAATTGTTCTTTTTTGACTCAATCGATACAGAGTCCAATGTTGCATAACATCTCCAAAAATCAACCTTCTGGATCAATTAGGAGGGGAGATAGATATGTAGATTTTCCCCATTTTGACCTTGAAAAAGAGCTGTTTCTCCCTTACCTCCCTACCAAAATGATCTAGGAGCTTGGAATTAGGTATGTATATTGAGTGGGGACCCTAGATGTTCCTTCTGGGGGTCTTGACTTTTCAACCTCATTTCCGCCTCTCACAGCCTCGAATATGTAGTTTTTTGGTCGTTTCTTCCAATTTCTAACGATTGTTCCTCGTATAACTTCCCTCCAAATTGGGCTAGGGAGTTGAAATTAGTTTGAGCTCTATTGAACTCTTTCTATTCTTAATGCTGATTAAGATCGATTCTCATGATTGTAACATGTCCCAAAAATCAGGCTGAAAAAGCTATTTTTTTATTTTTATTTTTATTTTTTGCTTATTTGATATTAGGAAACTAAAAATATGTACCTTGGCAATAAGCAAAAAAAAAAAATTAATAATAATTTCCATTAAAGCGTATCAAGATGTATTGAATTTTATTGATTATTTAAAAATTTCGAATTTTAATGTTACAGAAATTTAAAATCTCGTTTCGTTTCATCTCCTCTGAAGTTGCTAAATTTTTTTGAAAAATAATGGATAATTCAGCCGGTTCTTCGACATCGATTAGTCCAGAAAGATTGGAAGGTTTCGTTCAGTATTTCTTCTTGGCACAGATTATCGGATTGGCGTTAATTTTAGGAGTATTCTATTGGAGTATCGCATTCAACGGTGGTTTCAGTTTATCCGGTGATGGGTTGTTTAATTGGCACCCTCTTTTGATGACCATTGGAATGATATACCTGATGGGTAACGGTACGTATTTGGTTATCCGGATGTGGGTCCGTTTTGTTTAGTAAACTGGTATCTTGCAAGTAGATTCATGCGTAAATTTTTTTGGTGATCGTTGCTTTTCCACCAGTTATGCTATAATCGTTGGTGCTAATGCTTTCATTAGTTTGTACGTACCTAAAGTTAAAGGATGTCCCATTCCCAACTCGATAGATACAGTTTTGAGAAGTTTGATGGGTTAGAAAAAACTTTTCGATGATATAGAATTTTTTTGATCAATGTCTTTAATATATTATAGATTTTTGTCAACTTTCAACCAAATTTTTATTAATTTAGTTTTTTTTTTATTTTTATATTTTAAATTTATTTTATTAGAATTTTTATCATTTTTTCGTAATTTTTAATCAATTTTCCGTACTTTATACGCATTTTTGTATAATTTTTTAAAACTCAAAAATTAGGTGAAAATTGATCTAAAATATGGAAAGATTTGTTAGAAATCATTGTAAATTGGATAAAAAATGGACAAAAATGCGTGAAAAGTGTGTAAAACTGATCAAAAATAACGAAAAAATGTTGAAATCAATTGACGATTGACCTAATATATGAAAAATATCGTTTAAGATCATCGAAAATTGATCAAAAGTCATGAAAATTATTGAAAATTGAATGAAAATTGAGTTACAAATTAAAAAAAATGGGTTAAAACGCAGAAAATTGATCAAAAAGTAGGAAAAATCAGTAAACATCTGGTAAAAAATGAACAAAATACTTATTGTGCAGATAATTGGTCAAAAATCACGAAGAATTGTTGAAAATTGAGTAAAAAAATTAACTAAATTGGTTAAAAAGTGCAGTACAATAATCTAAAATAACGAAAAAATTTCGAAATTAAGCGATAAATAACCTAACATATGAAAAAAATTATTAAAGATCATCGAAAATTGATCAAAAGGCAAGATACATTGTTGGAAATTATCGAAAATTAGGTTAAAAATTGAGGAAAGTGGGGAAAAAAGGCAAAAAATTGATCAAAAACTAGAAAAAGTATTAAAAATTGGGTAAAAAATTTGACTAAGATGGGTAAAAAGTGAAAAAAATTGTAAAGAAATATTGAAAATTAAATGTAAGTTGAAATAATTTTTAACATTTTTTCGTAATTTTTGAGCAATTTTCTGGATATTTTTCCCAATTTTTAATGATTTTTAATGATTTTTTGATGTTGTAGTTCAATTTTCACTCATTTTTTAACATTTTCTCTTTGCTTTTGATCAATTTGTAGCACTTTATACCTATTTTTTCCAAGTTTTTACCCAATTTTCGCTGGTTTTAAGGATTTTTTTTTCATATTTCAGATCAATTTTTACTTAATTTTTAAGAGATTTTTTATTATTTGTTTCCTTTTCTGACCAAATTTTTGCCAATTTCTAACAATTTTTGGTGATTTTTGATCAATTGATATACTTCTTACTCATTTTTGTCAGTTTTTTAGCTAATTTTCAACGATTTTATTCATTTTTTAGCTCAATTTTCACCCATTTTTCAACATTTATTGTGATTTTGTGATTTTTTATCAATTTTTTGTTTGTTTTGCATTTTTTCCCAATTTCTTATAAAATTTTCATTGATTTTAATGATTTTATTTCATTTTCCGGGTCAATTTTCACCAATTTTACACATTTTTTCGGTCAATTTTCATTAATTCTTTCCTATTTCTATCAATTTTTCACCCAACTTTCGATAATTTACAACAATTTTTTTATAATTTAGGTTGATTTTTACCCATTTTTCGATATTTTTTATAACTTTAACATTTGGTATGTCCAAAGGTGGTGGCATTTTATGAAAAGATGACGTTTTTAATGTGACATTTTTGATTTTTGATTTGAAGTTTTTGATCAAAAACTCAAAAAATTGAAAAATGAAAAATGTTGAAATAAAAATTTTAATAAAATAGGAATGTATACAAAAAATAAATAAACAAAAAATTGCAAAATTAAAAAGAAAAAGAAAATGAAAAATAAACAAAACGTATAAAACAAAAAAATAAGAAAATATAAAAAAGTAAATATATAAAAAAATTAAAAACTAAAAAAATCGAAAAATAAGAAAGAAATGTGTACAATAAAAAAGTTGAAAATTAAACAAGAGATACTAAAATATCTTAAGAGCGGATTCTGTGTTAACAAAAAAATAATCGTAATAAAAATTTTAATTATATAAAATAAAAAAAATTATTATGTAAAATTAAAAATTTGAATGATAAAATCTGTGCAGAAAAAAAATTGTAAAATATAAACGTTTGAAAAAAAATTTTTTATCACGGATCTTAAATGCCTTTTGAGAGTTTAAGCTATCAACTCCGCTACCCCTACCACCGATTAAGAAAAAGAATCTTAAGAGTGCTTCTTTTTCTGTACTTCATGTACGGATATAATCGGTTTTATGAGAAGTCGATACTAATGTCGGTTGGGTGGTGATGGGGAGGGGGACATCAAACAAGTTGAATTTTTTCAAATCTTATGCATAACCCACATTTTTAGACATATATGTACCCGATCTAGTTTGCACTGTGCCTATATGTATGTAATTGGGACACCCTGTATATATATTTCATATGCAGGGTGTTTCGAGAGTGAACGATAATGTTAAGGGGAGGGGGGTAGTACACAAGACCTTGTCCATGTGCGTTATGATGGTTGCCTACCTATCTAGAGATTCATTGCTGCTGTATGGAAAATTTAATTTTTCATTTTAGCTAATAAATTTTGCAACGAGGTTCTCCAGAATTTTGATTGTACAAAAACAGTAAATTTTTCGCTGTTGGTTCTAATTTGTAGAGTAAAGTCAGACGAATAATTTGAGATCAAGAAAATGATGGTTGTTGGATGATTAGGAGAAGAATAAATGAGAGTTAAATGTACAAAAACGTGTAAAAAAATCCTGCGAAATTGTTTTTTCGAAATATTTTTAAAAAGTTCGAACTAACATGCCAATATTATGCATAAAGAGTATAGCCTTGAGTTTGCTCTTTCAAAATGGCTCTCTCCTTTAGGTCCCTATCATTCTTATTTTTCAAGTTATAAAGTATTAAAAAACCAAAAAGGATAGAATAAAATCATTTAAAATTTATTACACGTCCTTTTGGGAGTTCTTTATTGGATCCCTTTGTGATCGCAAAGCTGATCCAAACCAATCTCTTTTCGGGGCTGGAAGGTCAGCAGGTACATTT